>JAFHBV010000107.1:0-86384 GCA_019022785.1 Pseudomonodictys pantanalensis
CCCCCGCCCCCCCCCCCCCCCCCCCCGCCCCCGCCCCCCCCCCGCCCCCCCCCCACCCCCCCCCCCGCCCCCCCCCCCCCCCCCCCCCCCCCCACGAAACATACCGGATTCCAATCCGCCTCGCTATACGGCTTGCCTGGCTTCGCATCGCCGCGGGTCGAATCAGCCATGGCGACTGCGCTGGCGAGAAGCACAAAGCGCTTTAGTGTCGGACCAGCGTGCTTATGTGCGGCTTCGACGAGGTTCGTTGCGCCCTTGACGGCGGGGTCGATGATGTTTCCCTGGATGTCATCGTTGCCAAAGGTGAGTGGGGATGCGTTGTGCACGATGTAGTCCAGCGGGCCGGTCTTGAACACCTCGTCGTAGGCATCCGGGGCCGTCATGTCGGAGACGTAGATGAAAGTGATTTGATCTTTCCATGAGGGGTGCAGGGCGAGGATGTCGTTGGCTTTGGCTTCTGTGCGGACGGTGGCGACGACGTAGTCTGATTTCGATGATGGTTAGCGTGGTGTTTGGTGGAAGGAAGCTGCAAGAGTGAAGCTTTTGGGGGCAGATGAGAAAGGGAAGTAGTGGCGATGAGAGGAGGGGGGAGCGACGTACAATTCCTTTCAATGAGGCCAGCAAGAATATGCGAGGCAATGAAGCCATTGGCTCCAGTGAGGAGGACGCGTCCGGCGTAGCCCATTGTGTAACGATTCTTCTATATACCACGTGCTTGTTCGTATGTGTGCAACTTGGTGAAGCGTAAGGTATTGGTTGGGTAATTGCTGTGCGGCGCTGTGAACTCAAACTCTCAAACAATTGCTGCTCTGTGCTGAATACTCAATTGCCTTCTATCCCCCATCTCTTTATACCCCCCGACCCCGCCCTCTATTCGTGCCTGGTACTTACTACGCGATGGTGTTCATTGTTCACCTAGCTCGGCCGATTCCCTGCCTGTGGTCGCCAAGCTGATTACTGAGCGCACTGCTTTGTCACCCCCTGCCTCGGACAGCCATACAGTCGCCCGAACCACCACTCACCTCACTAATCGTCCCTGCATGTCGCTTAATTGCGATGAGTATACATCCTGTGCCCGCGTGCTAGCGAGTCGGAGCCGTGTTGTAATCGCGCGATAGGACTCGCCGCCCTGCAGAGACGGTACGTCTCGTATTCAATTAAGATCTCGGTTATCGCGGTGCATTTTGGGCGTTTGATAATGCGGGAGAGTGAGTTGTCAGGAATTTGAAAGCAAGGCTGTTTTTGGATATGCTTTGTGGGAAGGGGTTTCGGGAGGACGACGAAGGTGCCAAGATTGGGCTTGAGTGCGTGCGAAATCGAACCGGAAGTGTAATTTGAATGGATTGCGACATTGCGGACGAACTACCGGGTGCGATTATTGAACATAGACGGGCATTGGGTGGAACTCCGCATGGCGCAAGATAGCTCACGGAGAGCGAAGAGAAGTCGCTCATCAAGCGTCCTCGTACAAGATTTTCTCCCATTCCCAAAGATGTATGGAGAAGCGGAGACGCTCTTCTGATTTGGTCTCTCGCACGCTGCCGTTACGCGCATCGAGCGCATCTCTCTGCTTTTCCTCTTCGGCTCCCTTCAAGTCCTTGGATCTTTCAAGATACTCTTCACATCTCTTGATTTGCTCTTCGCATCTCTGGCGGTTCTCCTTGGATATCTCGAGGGCCTTTTCAAGAGCCGCTTCACTATCCTTTTGAGCGGCCAATGTGCTTCCTAACTCGGCTTGAAGCTGTTGGACAAACAACTGTTCTCCGTTGTCTTTTTGCTTGACTGAGCTAGGCTTCTCGGTGACCGCGTCGTCGATGTCTGTTTCATATCCACTCTCGAGACACCTTCGGGCGGCCATCTTGTCCCTTTTTAGTGCTTCCTGGAACTGCTTCACAAACAGCTCTTCTCCCTCGTGTTTCGCCTTATCCGAGCGAAGCTCCTCAGTAACCTCTTCATCAACATCTATTTTTCCTCCACTCTCGCTGCCCTTCTGAACATCCATATCACTACTCATCGCATACTGTAACTCCTTAACAAACCACTGCTCTTTCTCATGTCTCTTTTCAGCACCCTCATGCTTCTCGACATCCTCTGCCTCATCATCTCCACAAGTCTTCTTCGCAGCCAAGTCTCTCCTTCTCTTCCCCTCTTCCTCCACCTGCTGGATGAAAAGCTCCCCCAGCATATAGTCTCCCCTCCCCTCATCCTGGATACTTCTACTCACCTCAAGATAATGGCTTCGAAAAGCCCGCCACAGTGCCTCATCTTCAGCCGTTTGGCCAAAGAAGTAGGGGCGGGGATAGTATGGGTCGTTACGCCAAAATGCCTTGACGGCTTGAGCGATGCCCGCAAGGTTCTGGGTCATGGTCTGGCAGAGATCAAAGTCTAGCATCCAGATCCGGATGCTGTTGGGGTCGTCAGGATTGCGAATTTCGTCTTCCTCTTCCTCTTCATATTCCCCATCTTCGTCGTTGTCGTCTTCACGGTCAATTTTTTCGTCATCAGACATCTCGTCGTCCGATAAGAACGCTTGATACCACTCGACTCTAGACCGCGGAGCAAGCACAAACTCGACATCGTTCAAATCAACCTCTACCTTCCAGTGACAAACCGCCAGCGCCGCGGCAAGCGCACGCGCTATAACTTCCTTATCCCAGCCCAGCTCTTCTATCTGATCAACGTGCAGCGGGTAGTTGCGCAAGCTGAAGCGCTGGAACTTCGACAGCGGCCGCTCTTGTCGCCGCTTGCCCAGGTACGGTCGCACCAAGCAGTCCGCATTCTCGACGCTGGCTGCTGCCCCGGCTTTGAGTTCCTCGGGACAGAACCGCTCGATGAGCAAGCTGCGGGTGGCAGGACCTATCGGAGGGATGCGCTCCATGATGTAAGATAGGCATGGCGACAGTCTGGGGACGGCATGGGCCATTAGCTGGACCAATTCGTGGTTGGGCTGTAGCAGTCCGGGGTCGGAAGAGGGACGGCAGAGTCGCACGGAGAGACGGAATCGGTACTTGACGAGGCGTCGGTGCATTGTGTAGTCATTCGTTAGGGAGCGGGTGGGCATGCCATCTGCGCGCTTCAGGACTTCGCTGCAGGCCCAAGAGTGGTCGGGGTTCTCTAGGCCCCATACACTGCCGCAGTTGCCCGCTCCGATCGTGCGGTGTATCAGTTTTGCTGTCATGCTGATGTCGAGTCGGTAATGTAGCAGTAGTTATTGTAGTTGTTGTCGTGGCAGGAGTGAAGATGAGAAAGGAAAGGAAGTGGCAAGAGACATTGTATTGTGCGAGCGAAGGAGACGAAGGAAAATTTGTTACCTACGATCCATGGTACCTAGCGGACCGTTGAGAATTCTCTTGGGGTTGCAACCTACCAGAGCTCAGCATCCACCCAGCTGAAGGGTCATCCATAGTCGACAGCCAATCGAGCGTGTCCATGGAGCAGCGGTTACTGTTTGCAAGCACATCGTAGGTTCTTGATTGCGGAGTAGTGGATCGAATCCCATTACAATCCCACCTGCAGAGGAATTCCGCCTTCGGTAGGAGGCCTTGAAGGAGTATTATGCCGTTCATGACCCCATTTAGGGCCAGCTTCCTTGTGCCAAAATTGTCGAACACTTGACCATAGTAGGAGAATGCATGCTCTGCATGTCATACTTTCCTCGTACCCTCGAACCATGGATAGCACCCGCCCCAGGCTGCGATATCCGGGTCTTGTCTGAAACGCGCGGTGTCGCAACCGTCAAAATCAGGCGTCGATGTTCGCTGATGGGGCATGAAACGCCCCTTCCGGACACCCACAACAGCGCGCAAACAACCCAAGAAGTGATGTCCGTCCAGCCTTTCGCCCACTGGCTAACATTGCGGTCCCAAGCCGCAGCATTCACCGTCAAAGGGACGGCTGAGGCGCAGCGACGGCCACTTGGCGTGAAGGAGCAAGGGCGGCGACGGAAGCGACGACTCCGGACTCACATCCTTATTTAAAGCCGCAGCAGAGGAGCAAATGGGCCATCATCGCATCTCAGTAGCGGGCCACGTACGCATCTTATGGAGGTAGAGGCTTGCTGAGATTTTCGGACGCAGAGAAAGACAGCACTCGGGACTTGCTGGAGCCGACGAACCAACCGCGCTGTGCTGACTATCTGCTGCTGACAAGAGCCCTAATTTTAGCGGGAGGAGATTGCGAATCTATTGTCTCTTCTTCTTGAACGAGCAGGGAGAGCAAAGCATTCCAAAGCCATTATCCAAACGACGACCGGAGCCGACGACAATCCGTTTCCGCATTTGCCTGAGTTGCAGGAGGCATTTCAAAGCGTTGGGCCTTCGCCGCGTTTCGTTTCGTGGCGGATCGCGGCTGACATCACTGCCCCGCCAGCGCGCCACGTGCATGACGCTGCCCTCCTGGCGCTCATTGGGCTAAAAGCGTCGATCCAGGCGAGGCCATTTTCAGCGGACATTTCCCACCGCCCAGCTGGGCTGCAACGGCCGGGGGAGGCAGAGGGCCCGTCAGCGCCTTTATATTTACGACTTCCGCCCCCTTTGCGCCCATTTGCGACTTCGACCCATCTCCCGCGACCTCGACACCGCATACAACCGCCCATCATGATGCGCAAAAAGACCTCCTACACCAACATTACGCCCATCCCGTCCTTCATCCCGCGCCAGCTGGCAATCGACATTCTCCACAGCCACGGCGAAATCATCGAGCTGAACCCCCTCGTCATCGAATTCGAAGCCATCAAGGCGCCCCGCGATGCCCCCGCCGACGAATTCTACAGCACCTGGTACGAAATCACGCAGCGCATACAGTACATTCCCGGCATCGGCAAGCTGGGCTCCGGCATGATCAAGTTTAAGGGCGTCTTCCACGACATGCCCTGGGGCCTGCAGACGCACACGTACGCGCCCGCCAACGTCGACATGCGCAACAAATGGCAGATCTGCGGGAACCAGCCCGGCGAGCCCCCCGAGACGCGCGAGTTGGGCATCGGCGCGCCGCCAGAGGGCCTGTATCTGCGCGAAGACATCGAGATCAAGTGCAACGTGGCCATGATCAACTTCGTCAAGAAGGAAATGAAGGCCGCGTCCAAAGTACTGGTGGAGCGCATGCTCAAGAAGGCCGAGCTGCTCGACTCGGGCGTCCTGCACGCCATGATGGAAGACGGGAAGCTCAAGACTGTCAACCCGGCGGATCGCTCCTCGCACCTGCCTCCGGTGCCGCAGACCCCGGCGGATTCGAAGCACAGAGAGCACTACAACATGCCCATGTCGCCTACGCGCTCGCCCACATTCCCGCACCAGCAGCTAAACAACCACTACTCGCTCAACGCACCGCCCTCGTCGAACAACGTCGTCATGGAACTCCCAGGCGACTTCCCCCACCCCGCACGCTCGCCGAACCTTCTCCAGCCGAACGACAACAGATACTCGACCGCATCCGAGCTCTCCGGCCACTCGCCCAATCCCTCAGACGGCCGGTGGTCGCAAGTCTCGGACAACTACCAGAGCAGCAATAGCTCGCGGCCGAGTTCATACGCCTCGGATGGTATACGCTCGCCGGGCATCGACCAAAAGGGCTTCTCGAGCGAGCTGCCGACGCACGAGGAGACGAGGGAGGAACACGACAATGCGCGCAGGCAGCTCGAGGGCAGGGACAGAGACCACAAGTACAAGTACAACCCGCAGGACTTTGTGAATCACGGGCAGCAGGGGTATGCCCCGCCACCGCAGTATTCACCATACAATCACCAGCGGTAGACAGCGACAATTGTATGACGGACGGATGGGCGGAGTTTTATGAGGCTGGCGTTGGTGGGTAATGGGAGCGATAACGGCTGTTTGTCTGTCAACGGCCGACTTCACGAGGGTGAGCGGGGCATTTCGGCGTTTAGGTTTGGATTGGATTGGATGGGCTTGAGATATCACCTGCGTAACTGTTTTGCGGGTGTCATGATTTTCTTCGGATAAGTACCGCTCCCTTGGATACCACCGCAAAATGCATTCTTCTTATCTCCGCACCACGTCATCCATGCTACTTATCTATCTTTTCTCGCCGTGCAGCGTTGCCTCGTTCCGACCCCGTCGCATCTCGTTCCGCCCTGTCACATTCACCGCCGCAACCTTGGCGCGCTCTGTGCTTTTCCTCGTTCAACTGACGTGCGGCGCAGATCGTGACGATTGGGGATTCCGCGGCGATAGCGGGGCGGTGGGCCAATCAGCGCGGGGTTTTGGCAACGTTCTTGCGCAGGTGGAGCTTACTGTGGTAAGGTGTTCCGTTACTTTGGGATGGCTGATTAGAATTGGGATGGGATGGGATAGTGAAGGGGGGTGGGAGGGACGGGCCGTGTAAGCCATCCCGTCATCGCTCCCGTCGCCCTAGGTCTATGTATACGGATTACTTTTCACTCTCACTTTTCATCGTATACTCCTCTCCTGTCTACGCCCTCTACTTCTGCTTGTCCTCCCTCTACCTCCTCTCTTACCGACCTCACAATGGCAAAAGATCCACTCCCCGATCCTAACCTCGCCGCCGAAGCAGAAAGAATGGAGAACCTCAACGAGCGACTTCTCCACCACGGGGAGCTCTCCCCGGCTGAGCTAGCAATCGCCCATAAGCTGCGCCGCAAGATTGATCTGAGGATTATGCCCTTGGTTATTCTGGTGTATCTCATGAACTACATTGACCGGTATGTCCCCTTACCTGTGCATACCTTATACAGGTACGTCGTGGTGAATGCTAACAATACATGTACAGCAACAACTACGCCGCCGCCCGCCTCCAAGGCCTCGAATCCGACCTGCACCTACACGGCTCGCAGTATCAGGTCGGGCTGTGCATTCTCTTCGTGGGGTATATACTCATGCAGGTCCCGTCTAACCTGCTGCTCAATTATATTGGTCGGCCGTCATGGTATCTTGGCGGGTTTACTATTGCCTGGGGTCTCGTATCGGCATTGACGTCCCAGGTGAAGAATTACGGCGGCATTGTGGCGTGTCGGTTTGTGTTGGGGATTGTGGAGGCGCCATTCTTCGCGGGCGTACTGTTTTATCTGAGTAAGTGGTACACGAAGGAGGAGTTGGCGAAGAGGAATGCGATTTTCTACTCGGGGAGTCTGGTTAGCGGTGCCTTTGGTAACCTCATCGCCGCGGGGATATTGAACGGGCTCGCAGGACACAGGGGGATAAGCGCGTGGCAGTGGTACGTACCCTTCCTCTCCTCCCATCCCCACCTATTCCCTTCATCCCACTAACCCAGCCACCAGGCTCTACATCATCGAAGGCACGCTCACAATCTTCATTGGCCTCCTCCTGATCCTCATCCTCCCCGACTTCCCCTTGACCTGGACCGCGCTTTCCGCGTCCGAAAAACTCGTCGCAAACCGCCGTCTCGCCCTCGACGCCGCCGAAGCCGACGAAGATGAAGCCGGCAGCATGAGCCAGCTCAAGGGCATGAAGATGGCGTTTGCAGACCCAAAGACGTACATGCTGGCGCTAGCCTACATGGGCATCACAGGCGCGGCAGGCTTCCAGAACTTCTTCCCCACGCTGACCAAGACGCTGGGGTATTCGCAGACGGTGAGCTTGTTGCTTGTTGCGCCGCCCTACATCTTCATGGTCTTCTATTCGTACGCCCACTGCTACGCCTCGGACCACCTGGGCAACCGTTTTTGGTTCCTGGTGTATCCGGCGTTTGTTGCGGTTGCGGGGTTTGTGATATTCATGACCACCACCGCCTTCGCACCCCGCTACTTCTCCTTCTTCCTCATGGTCTTTGTGTTTGCGCAGAACGGCACGATATATGCGTGGATGAGTAATAGCATTCCGAGGCCGCCGGCGAAGCGCGCTGCGGCGCTGGCGTTTATCAATTCGATTGGGAATTCGGCGAGTGTGTGGACGCCGTTTACGTATACCGAGGGGAGTAAGCCGTACTATAGGGAGGCGCTGGGGGTGTGTATTGGGTTGGAGGTGCTGGCTGTGGGGTGCTGTGTGGGGATGAGGTGGTGGTTAGGACGGCAGAATAGAGAGTTGGAGAGGTTGGAGGGTTTGGAGGTAGAGTGGGAGGGGGAGAGGAGAGACGATGGGGTGGAGGAGGATGGGGATGCGGGGGTGAGGGTGGGGAGGAAGGGGTGGCGGTATATGATCTAAGAGATACCACACAGCTCGCAGCACTGCACGCAGAAGAAGTGTCCGGAATGCCACGGGCAAATGCGGCATCATAGGGTATCCTGTTCAATGTCTTTTGACCATCTCTTCATGCCATGTCTGCGATTTTCCAATTCACTGCCCTATCTGCTTGTCCGTTGTCTTCAACATTTCGCTCCATCCTCGAACACGGCGCCATCCATCCCTCGTGTGGTGAGATTCGTATATGGGATTCCCAGAGCAGTGAACCTTCGTTTACCATGGTTCGACATAGGGGTTGAAAGACGGGCGGCGTAGCGGAAGGTGGTGGTGCCTGGCAAGGTAGTCGTCTGGGAGCAAGGCGACGTTTGGGGGGATCAGGCAGCGCCAGGGAAGTTGGGCTGCGAAACATATGCGCCACACCAACGCATATACTGATACTGTGGGCGCACTGGATATCTTTCAGGCCTTGCATAAGCGATCTCCAGTGGCACTGATGTGTATACGATGGTTTGAGGTTCTGATTAAAGGTCAGCGTACGTCCTCCAATTATCGGGCCGAATGCGTCAAGCGCCTGACGCGAAACGAGCGCGGTCTAGCGGCAATATCGCGATTCCCAAACGTCCCTGTCTCCACGCCCACATTCACACTTCATTGTACTCCCAGTGATATTTTCAGACCAACAAGTTTGCACAAGTCTCTTAGGCTTGGTCATTGGTTGTGGCTTTCGGGCTAGGTCCTATTGGATGATCGTTGACGCTGAGAAACCTTCTGCAGCGACGAGAATTACGAAATGTTTGTTGCCGCGCCAACGCCAGTCGTCGTCCTCCAAAGCGTTACACGGCGCCTGCATTGATATTCGCATGTTAATTACACGGCGTACATCATGGTTCCGTCACCAAGTGGGAACTCCCACCAGTATCATCTTTCTAGAGGTGTCTTGAAGCGAATTGTGGCTTGACGTTGAACTATGGCCTGAATATATGACAGGCCTGCGTTGATCGGCCGAAATCGCCCCTGGTCACATCCTCAACGCACTGTCCGCTGATATGGTCGTGATATGCAGTCCACCTTCCTTGTAGGTCGTTCTGCATATCGCAATCCACCTAATCCCGGACGCGAATGCTGCATTGTGGTTGCGCTAGCACTGCGTAACAACGAATCGTTTGATGTACAAAGGCTTCTGCGGGGAAGCAGCAAGATCTCGCGTTCAATAAGTCAACATCGTAGCGAAATTGGACTCTCCCGATTCAGACCTTCGAGACGTTGTTCAGTGCACCAGCTTTTGGTCTGGCAGTCTGGAGGCAAGGGCAAATGGTCACTACGTAATTAGAGTCTTCAGCACTATCTGGAAGCCGAATTGAACTTGGAAAGCCAGCTTTCAGCGGTCTGGAGTGGAAAAAGAAAACTGATGAGGAAAATGTTTGCTACCTTACCAAGCCAGCTTCGCTTATAAGCGTGGCTGCAGGTTCGACGCCCATTATCGCTCGGCTTGTCATCGCACAGTGCGTTGTAATGGCGTGTTGAGAGTGATAGAAGGAAACGGGTGGGTGATGGAGTTCCTGGAGTTCGGTACCGATGAAACTGAATTATTCAGCTCTGAGCGAGGCTTTGCGCATGTTTTCACCCTTGAAGATGCATGTCCCAGTATTGACGAGACTAATCACTGCGGGGATTTCTCAACTCACATGCGGTTGCGGCCCTCAATTGGCTACGATGATTCTTGGACAATCCCTCAGATGACTCGGCTTTGTGATCCAGACATGGTACCGTTGCAACCACAAAGCGGGTGGCCGAGCTCCTCGATCTGCGTGTTGGTTAGAGCGCCACGTTTCTAGTTGTGGATCTAACAAGATGGGGAGAATCGACCCTCGTGGTGTTAAGACGGCAGGGGGCTTTATTGATTACCTGGGATAGACCTATGCAAATACATAATGGAAAAGGATCTTCAGGCTTTGGCATAAGGCGAAATAACTCGTAACTTTCAGAACTTAAGAGTTGATTTTGCTATGACTCCATGAATTCCCGCGATCGTCTGTGTGCCCGCCCCCCTTAGTAGATGAAATAGTCTCCTTGCAAGACGTGAAATGAACGCGAGATGGCAAAGAGGGAGATAGACGGACGCATCCGCTGATATCGTATGAATGATGCGGTAGCTTCAGCGAAAGTGTGTGGTGCGGTATTTCTTTCAACTATGGCGATGGTTGGTCCATTCGCTCCTGCACCCACCGCACCCTTGGGTACCTTAGGTATCGTGTCTACTGAGCCTTCCCGAGGACCACGTCATAGGGTGGATCATATTGCGAAGAGACAAGGAACCGCGCCGTGCGAGTATCATGATCATACTCCCGTCGCCACAGTAGGTCCACATATCCAATAGCGTCCTCTCTAGCCTCTTCCTCTTCGAGTGGCTGTATCTGTTGGCAGAGGACTTCCCTCACCAGCTTCTGTGATGCATAATTTCGTTTCGACTTCGGATTTGTTGAGATGATGGCAGAGCGCCAATGCTCGGAGTCTCCTATGGTGGATTTGATATCGATGGAGTGAGGGGTGTCCGCCGAAGGGGTCTATAGAGCGGTGATGAGTATGGCGTTAGGGCGGGCGGGCGAAAGAGACACTACCTTGATAGCAGAGCGAAAGGCATTGAAGCAGGCGTGTCCTGGCATGGCAGATGTAGTCGTTCGGTGTGAATAGTCTCTGACCAAGTAAACTCTAAGCGTGAATTTTAGGACAGCTGAATTGCAGCACAAACAGCCTTGGCAGTAGTGTCTCCAAGCTCGTCGTTCTCGCCCTGGACCTACCATCGACGTTTCCACCACCAAGGGACGTCAGAAGATTATTTTCAACCATTAAGGGCATCGCAATGCTGCCGCGATATCTCAAGCGTAAAGTTTCACCATTTGTCGCAGTCTATCCCCCGGAGTCCGCTCCTTCCGTCGGCTTCGTCACCCAGGGTATAATCGCCAACACGTGAAACTCAGAGCCTCAAAATAATCTCCACTTGGGCATGTAAGTAGTATCCAGGACAGATTGATTTTATTCTGAATGAGACTAACCAGTACAGATCAAGCATTGACACTCTCCCTCACGATGACGAGGGCGCTGCTACGAAGACGCCGGTCGAAATCGATCCAATCCCGTACGTACGTTCACGTCCCTTTGATACACCTCGTATTCATGGATATACTCAAGACAGAATGGTAGCCACATGGTGGCTACACACTGATGGGCGGTGATACCTCAGGAGTGTCTATCGAGTCCTCTGAACGAGCTGCCGTCAACGAGGCCGGGCGAGACTCACTCGGTCAGGATAAACCACGGGCTTACGACAGCAGCAGGTATACATCCAGCAAGAGTTACACCTTGGACTCTGAATACATGTTGAGTATAATGCACGTTGAACCCAGCCCACTACGCCGTGAAGCGGGCTTGTGGCTTCCTTTCCATGGCTAACGGCGAGTATGTGTCATCGCGTCTCCTTACGCGGGGTAAAAACGCTGATGTGCCTAGAAAAAGCGTTTAGCTATAGTTCTCGAGGCGCGTTCGTGTAGCAAGAGTGGGAAGTCCAACCTGTCGGGCATAATGCGTCCCATTACTCTAGCCCACGAGATCGTAGCTCAAGCAGCTCGGCCGACCGAATGAATCGCTCTTCCACATCTTAATACAGGCCTCACAGGCGTTGGAAGCAGGAGACATTCTGCCAGTCGCGTCTGAAGGGGTTGCGCGATGGCGGCGTGGGGCTGTCATCAGTGGCAATTATACGCATACGGATTTGGAGGCGAAGAAAAGCCCCGGAATCTCGGCTCCGAGCCCAGCGCTTCAGCCATCCCAAGACGAGGCCTCTCCGAGGGTTGCATTCGACGCATAGTGTTTCTGTAGCGAGGACGCAACGACGGTGTTCCAGGCATGATTCGCAATCGCAGGCTGCAGCGACAAGAGGCACCGGACAGACTAAACCCCGAGTGAGGGCGCACCCCAATAATCCCAATCCCACAGCCCGGTCGACAAGCCCCTGTTCCTTGAGCCCGGCCGCTGCCGTCAGCCGCGATATAACCTTGGCCAGACTGCGCGTATGGCTGTGCAACACCTGAATGCACATCGGCCTACTTTCCTTGCTCGAAGGCGCCTCAGACCAGCAATGCTCAAGCTAGCTGTAGATGGCGACCTGCTTTGCCATAGCTGCGACCGAGGCAAGCTGGTATGGCTCGACTCCACCATGCCTAGCTGGGGATAACTCTGCCAAAGCCCCACAAACGCTCCCGGAGTCGTTGCGATACGATCTAGAGTTAGTACGACTTAGACACGACAGAGAACTACTGCGTGAGAGCGCTTCTCATCACATCCTATGTCCATGTACTTACTGTGCACAGCTCTTCTCCTCAATCTCTGACGCATGTAACCTGCTCGAGCCGCTCGTCTGCCGAAACCCTCGCGAGAACCCACGGCCAATAAAAGCTGGCGCGAAGTCGGAGTCACCTCGAAAGCTTCACGAAGAGCGACGGCTCGATCTGCTAGCGATCGTAAAGAAGCGGATAAAATACCTTCGTGCGCTGGTGAAAGCTTCATTAGCAATCTGCGATGGCTGCTTATAGCTACTGTTGGTAGATGGTCACCGCTACTTTCGCGCCTCTAACTGCGCTCGCTGTCGCTGTCTGTTTGTGATCGTGAAGTGGGGAATACGACAAGAGCTGTTGCACGACTTAAGCGTGAACAACTTTTTTTTGTGCTCCGTGAGCTACGGACGATAAAGACTGGGCTTCGGTCCGTTCCGCTCGCTTCGTCACTCTCGAACTGAGACACCCACCGCGCCTCTCACGTACCGGAAGCAGCCGTCCACGGACGATTTTAAAATCCTTCAGCGGATTTCCCGAACACCCAACAGCATTCTAGCTACAGTGAGTAACCTACTTTCTATCCTGGCCCTACTGCTTTCTCTGGCTGACGCAGCGACGCTCCAAGATTCCGATCGCAATCGAGTCGTCAGTTCTCCGGCCGCGAAGTCTGCACCACCACCCGGAGCATCGATGTCGAACCCTGAACGATCCCCTCCCCACGCGTTAGCCGCCCTCATCTCGAAGCCAGGGATATGGTTACACAAACTGCTGAGGCTGAACTCATGTCTCGAAAGGCCCATCGAAGTGGAGTTGAGGTATGCTGGACGCACGTTGAGAAGAAAGCGCAATGTCGCTGTAGTCAATCGTCACTGCACTTACGACTTTATCAGTCTGGATTTTGCCAGGCAATGCGGGCTTGATGTCGATGGTACACACTTTGCTGGGATGCCGACTACGGCTATTATCAATGGTGAATCCATAACTGTTCTGGGCAACGTACATGCCAGATGGTATCTGAACGAGGAAAACATTCCCTCCAAGCATCGTTTTCATGTTCCGCCCAAGTTCCAGGAGAGTACATTTTATATCACCGATGACCGAAGAGTCTCCGGTGTCATCCTCGGCGCCGAGACGATTGACCGCTTGCATCTGAAGACCAGTACGTTAGCTCCTTGAGCCACACTTTTCTCACTAACGAGTGAATACAGTGGATGAACTCTACTTGAATTAGTCACCGACAGGCGAAAGACGTGTACCGGGTGAGAGCAGGAGTAAATAGGTTACGATAAGACACTTGTGAAAAAGAATTGGGTTCGAGGACTATCCATAGTCTTTCACGACGGCCGTGAATCCGGACGCTTTGAACATGCCCGACAGCAATCCTGACGCAAGGGCTTCTTCATCCCCCCTAGATGAGCAAATACCATCAGGCGCGCTTCTACCATTGCTCCACCACTGGATGGCTCTCCAGGTGTGATCCCACTCGGTATCGAGATGAGTATTTATTAGCTTGTCCTCATGTAATCCGCTCAAGTATCATGCATCTTGGTCAAGGGCGAAGAAAGCTCGCTCTTGTTCACGTGGTTTGAATTGCGCTATATGAGGGAAGGCGTTCGGGTAGACGGAGTCGAATTTCAAATTAATATATCTGTGAGTAGCCATATATATCCTTTCTGAATTGCCAACGTTGCAGGTACCTTTCAGACGATTGAATGTAGCGTTTCTGCAACCCCTTTCCTCTCGTCTTAAGACATCCCGCGCGTCAAAATGGAAATAGTAGCCGTGCACCCGTATATCCGAGCCCGTTGACTGTCTCAGCACGAAGTTCAACCAGGCATAGCGTCTACCTTCAACGGAGAAACCACGGGTAGACCGATCCCTGACTGGCGGATCGCCCCCGATTCAGGCAAGGCGGCATAGCTTGCTGCAAACATGCGGAACCGTGCCGCGATTTCGCTGTTAACCTTATAAGCGGCTGGTCGCTTGAAAGTCGTTTGGCTCTTTTTTGGCGCTTTATTTACATTTTTGACTGGGGCTGGGAATGCAGAACGGAGGAATGGTTCTTTGAGCACACCCTCTTTCTTACTCCCCCCAAGGTCTCTGCAGTCCTTCTAAGAGCTTCGGACGATATCGAACTCTACCATACCGTGCTCGGATTCTCATCAAATGGGGGCCTTATCGCATCGCGATAACATCGCAAGATGGAGAATTTATGGCTCAGATCAACGGCTCCATTACGTCCACGATGTTTGAACTTACTCCATCGTCAAAAAAAAAATTTTAATTGAGATGGCAGCGGCCACACTATCGAGATCCTGGAACCTCTCTTCCGCTCGTCCTGGCCTCGAAGATAGCGGATTTGCGACCCAGTCGGCATTCGAACAAAGGCCGCGCGGAATAATCCACGGTATTGGCGAGATCCCGACTACGCAGCTCGCATCGCCGTCTTCCGCTATTGAAGCGATATCCTTTGGCTTGTGCATCCACTCTCTTAATCCAACGCGCGTTGGACGCAGTTCGACATTACGGTAGTCGCTTCGACCCTCAAGATGCGCCATTGACGGACGATTGTTCTCAATTGGAACTAGTCGCTTCTCAAGTCCTTGGATGGTATGAATCCTGTCCTGGGAAACCCCTCATGCTGCTATCGTTGTAGAAGAGCGTTGGTGTGCGGAAGAAAGAGCTAGTCTATCTGTTCGGCAGTTGGTCGCAGCGCATGATTTACCATGGCACCAGCCACAAAATGGGACCGACCTCCAGGGATTTGGCCATACAGCCCAGGTCGGCATCCATCGGCAATGGAGCTAGGATGGAGTAATGCTGTTCTTTTACAGGCTTTGAGGTCTTTAACAGGCAGTATGTCGGCGCCGCAAGTATAGAGAGGCGCTCCGGACGGACAGAAACCGCACCAAACGAGGTTCCGCCGCAGTCGAAAACATCACTACGTCCTCTAGTCAGCGCGCGGGCTCATTCGCAACTACTACTCACGGAACACGATTCTCTAGGGAATACTGAAGGGTTGATGTGCTCTGCCTTGGGACAACAGACCGCCTTGCAGGGTGGCAAAACCAAAGCCCCGTGCACCCACCCAGAAGCCACCCAACATTCCGGTCTTCCAATCACACTTCTTCAAAATTCGCCGCATTCCGCACAGCCGCATACGCGACCGGTCTCTCGATTCAAGAGCCAGTCACCGGCAGCCACCTTGACCACCCCCATCTGCAATCCCAAGCAGAAATTCAACCTCGGAAGGTGAACAGGCTGGGACAGCGAATACGGAACTGGCACCCTTGACGTGACGCAATCTGAATGGTCAGGATCACCGCTCCCAAACCTCGGGTCTTGGCTTGGCAAAGCTTATTGCCGCTCGCGGTGTGACGCTCCTCGTAATCTCCTAAAGCTTCGCCATATAAACACTCGCTCTATGTCCACGAGCACTTCTCGATGCACAGCAGACTATTCTTAACGACGCACCCGTTCTGCGAGCAAGCCAGAGCTCGTAAGCCTGCTCAGATGCAGCGACGGTAGTTCCTCGTCGTCCTTGACGTTTCCACACCGCCCCGCGACATCAAACCCCCCGCACCGCTATCGTCTTTCCCGCCTATCGCGCCGCTGAAGTTCACATTCTCCTTCGCGTCCTCCCTCGTACCAAGGCCTAAGTGTTTAATTACACGGTCTACGAAGCCGCCGGTGTCGTGTGCGAAGTAGCCTCCCTACTGCCTCTCCTCGCATACTCATAATTGCACGCTGGACCAGACCACCCGAGCTCAAGCCCGGCCTCTTCCCGAGACGTGCAGCCTGCGTTGCATTGAGGCATACACCCGCTCTGAGCATACTCGTCGCAGCCCTCGACCCATTTGGGATTCGTTGCGGCCTCGAGTCGCATCGTTCTGAGTCCACACTAGACGCCTGTCTAGCGAAGTTGCGCTGGATCTGGTAAGAGAAATGGTCATGGATAGGTTGGACATTCAGGAGTGCTCTGCCTCTCGGGAAGAAGCTGCTTCCACTCGCGGTAAGGAACTCACCTCCGCGTCCTTCCGTGAGCTGGGCTGACGTAGCTCTCATTCTAGAATCGGACTGCGCGTTTGCGTCTCCCATACAACCATCGCCTTTTATCGACCAGGGTCGAACAGACGACGAACGGTTACAGGGTGCCTTGAAAGCTCAAGAGTTAGCACTGCAGGATCGATCCCGCCGTGACATTTTTCTCCGCTTCATGGCAAACTTTCTGTCAAAGCTTCTGCGAAGACAACCAACCTACCACGCGACCGGGTTCAGATATGTCCACATACAAGGCTGGAAAGACGGAAAAGCTACCGGTCAAATGATCGAGTGTTGTATCTTGATAGATATCAACATGCATTGCGATCTCATTAGCCCAAAAATCGCGCGACAACTTGGTTACAAAATCGAGGCCAAATATCCTCCGCAGTCAGCCTTTACGACTCTTACAGAAACGGTACTGGCTACCGCTGCAATCCCAACCCGACTTCATATCAATGAGGACTACGTTCCGTTTGAACATCGACAGAACTTTGATGCGACGTTTCAAGAGCTCACATTTCTCGTCGCCGACATTGACGACAAATACGCCGATCGCTTTGACCTGATACTTTCAGCGGCTTCCAGGCATCGACTACGACATCGTCATCCAGTCAGCGCGCCCGGCTTTTGGACTTGCGTCAATGCTCCACCTGGTATGTATTGGCCCATGTCAATGTTCAACAGAAACCTTTCTGATTATATATACCCAGCTGCGGAGGCGGCGCAAGATGAGGCAAACGCAACTAAGAGACGCCAAAAAGCACAGGAGGAGAACGATAGGAAAGAGGCTGAAAAGGTTCGTAGTGTTGAACGGTCGCAAGATTCCGCTCACATTACCAGGATAAGAAGGCGTCGGGTTAAGCAACAAATTCACCTGTGCTACGAATCGTTACGATGTTCAACACATGTACGCATCCCATGATCGCATTTACATCGGCGCATAAAAGGCCTGGGACCAACTCACGTGCTCGTTTCTTCCTCACGTTCTCCATGTCTGGACCAGCTTCATCCTATGCAAGAGCGGAATAGGGAGCAACTTCATCCACAATTACGAGGTCAATCAACGTCTCACTGGCCTTGTTATCCGAGAGGAGGGTGCTTCTCAGGTCATTGCATGGACGTTTTCCTATTCACTATCGGGTTGGGCTTGTATGACTCGGATATGAAAAAAAAAAGATGGCAAATGCGCTGCGAAGCGCGAGGTTTCCATGTCGTCCTATAATACCTCTTGTTTTTACCCTCTCTTTTGTAGACTTCACAGAACCTTGTTGTTCAACTCCTGTGCATACTGTTGTTGGGCCTAGCGCTTCCTTACTTTGGCTTGTTTAAATACTTCAGCAGTCGAAGGTAGAGAGCGTGTAATTAGTAGTGACACGGCTGAAGATGTCACGGTTGAAGATGTTCTCGCGGGGCATGTGAGCGTGTATGTAGCAATGGACGCAACTGACGATGTCCTCATAGCTCACGTGAAGTCTGTCCCACACTCATACAGAGGTCGACTAATTCTTAACAGTGCCCACAAAGACCACTTGAACGGCAGCAAACCTGGATGTCAGTCAGCTATAAGTCCCTAGAGGGCTTGACATGTCAACGCACGCTGAAGTGATGGCGAAAACTTCGGCCCTCTTTGCATTCGTAAAGGCATTCAAGCACAGTGAGAGGAGGACATTGAAGGCCGCAATGATGCCCAATCGTGCCGGTACAGATTGAACGCAATACAATATAACGATGGACAGGATTGGTATCAGTGATGCGATGATACTATTCACCCAATACGTGATCTTGAGGATCGTCGTATCTTCATATCCCACCACACCATATCTTGGAGACGGCGTCATAAAGCGCGCGCACCCACACTTGAAGATGTTCTTGATGGCGTTTTTCGCCACCCATCTTGAGAACAAGTCTTCTTTTGGCCGTTCGCACAGCACAACAAGGTCCGATTGGTACGATTTTCGAGCTGTCACCGAACCCCAGGTAGTGGCGTCAGTGCCAACCAAGGCCAAAGGGCCCATGCCCGGTGTGTGGAGAAAATTTTGCATTTGTTTGAGATCCTCTGGATCAGGTTCGGGAAGGGTAAGGATCTGGTGTTGCTTATAAAGGGCTTCGTCTGTGTTCGTCATGAGGGCGCTGCCTAGCCTGAAAAGTCGTCTACGTACTATATTCGCGGAGCAGTTCCCGTATTTTCCGGACGAGGTTTAGCTGGCGACTGTCTTCCCCGTCTTCAGAGTCGTTGAGGCTATACCAATCGAGGGCGTACTGCGTCTTTCCCTCATCTTCCACCTGCTGCTTTCGGAGCTTCCTCTCGAGCCAGATGAGTTCGGCTTGGAGGTAGAGAAGGTTCTGAGAGTTTAAAAAGCCGAAGCGTCTGAGCATGGCCATCTCCGGCTGAAGGTCCATTTTTGCTGCCAGCTTGGGGTAACCGATGACGAAGTCCTTGAGAGGGTCTGTTGATGTCATCTTTGCGGACCAAGGCGTAGCCTTGCCGGCCAGAATTCATGTAGGTCCGATATACGAGGATATAGCATCGAAGAAAAGAGGCAGTCTTGCCACGACATAAGTATTCGGGGTCACTCGATCAGGCTGAGACTGGCCGGGCAGTGCAATCTGCGCGATTGAGGACTCGTAGGGTTGCATTGCATGCGCAGATGACATTCAGTCCATTCACTGTCAGTCTAGTGTTGAATGCAGATTGAAGGCTGCGATTCTGCATGAAGTTGTAACCAGTCGCTGCCCAGATCGTGGTGTAGCCTTCATGATTACGCCCTCCGGACACTGAAAACATATGCTGACGGTCCAGCTTGGGCTAGGGATTTCCGCGTATCCCAGAATTAATAGATTATACTCGCAACATGACTTCTCCTCAATACGGACCAGGGAGCAACTGCCTTCGTTCGTCATACAAAATGGAAATATTGCTTGGTGGACTCAATGTCATATGCCTGTTCGCTAGCGCTGCAGGGCTGTAATAAAACAGCATTACTTATCTCTAAAGTTACAGTACCAACTAATGTGCGGTGGGGCTCGCTTGCTTCACAATGTCCTGTGGTGGCGCCAGTCTAGCTACATTGGTTATTGGCGGGGACGAGGAAGGAGCCCGGGCCCCGATCCGAAATTGCCGGACAATTGGCAGACATTTCAGTCACCGGTCTGTCAAGCTGGAACTCTGCAGAGACAGCAGGGTAATGCCCCGGGACTCATAAAATGAAGCAGCACCCAGCAACACTGTGAAGAATGCAAAGGATTTATGGAGAGCTTAAGCTTAGTTCAAATGCCTCAATGAGCCCTTTTACTTCTGATGTTTCTGCACTGACCCCCAGGGAGGCACCGCCACACTACTCGCGGGAACGAAAGGCTACGGACCCGGTTTCTGCTCATTAGCTCCCGGCCACCCTCCTACTCACTCTTAAAGCTAAATGAGTCCTTCATCCCATATCCAGCATCATGACCAGATGGTTCTGCTGTCTTGATCCATTCCACCCAGCAAAGAAGGTCAGTGTCGCACCGTGAAGGTGTGTTTGTTCCTGCTCATCCATTTATGCCAGAATCGCGCTCCGAACACCGCTACCATCGAGATTCGTCCATCCATCTCCGACAACGCAGACTTCTGGCCCGCAGCTGTCGTCACCTTGAACCCAAACCGCACACGGAATGTCGCATCACGACGAGTCGTCAAAGATATACTTCAAAAACCCATACTCCCCTTTGATAAAGAGTCGCTGCCCTCTGCGCGCAGTCGGTCTCGGGACGAGGCTGTAGAGGGCTGCGTGGAACTGGAATGGCGTCTACCCAATGACAACAATGGAGACTCTCACACAACGCTATTCTACGTATCGAAGGCATACGATCCGCCCTACGACGTGTTGCTAGGGAAAGAGGACACAGCGAAGTACCGGTCGCTTATCAGCTCACAACCATCACCCTACCGTCACTAGCACAGCACAGCGCATTGCTTTTGACTTTACTGACGTACCACTTACTACATGGATATTATCTGTTGTTTTCGGCAGAAACACAACCTCACTTACGGATCTTTTACCATGTATTCTAGCCAGCGTGCAACGAGTGACGCAATTTTCTTCCGGTATTCGCCGCTGTTGCATTGTGTACGTACACGGTGAAGCTTGTCTTCTTGTTTTCATTCACGGCCAGATTTGTATTCATTTACGAGTTTCATTATTACGGTACCATGGAACTTTTTGTTCTGGTCTTGAGGCGTTGGACAAGCGCGGCGGAACTACTCTACGAGACGATGCCTCACTTACCGAAATGTCGCTCACTTGCTGGAATGTCAAGTCCGCAAGTTTCCAAGACAGGGTCTTGGCTAGAAATTGAGCATTAAGAGGTCCACCGATGATTTTAAATGGCGATGAACAATTTTGACTACCGTATTCGGAGCCCCAAGTGTATTGAAGGCACTAAATGAGATAGAATCAATCGTTCCTTTTTTTATCGACGCGCCGACTCCTGAACAAACGTGGAACATCCTGTGGTGGTGCAGTGTCAAAAGGCGTGCGGCACAGGTAACCCAGCCACCTCGCCGATGCTAGATGACCATGGGTGGCGGGAGAACCCGCCACTGAGTATCACTTCGACTCTTGTCCTGTCTTTTGAGCTGGGAATCTGCAATTCGTGCCTTAGGCAGGCAAATTCTTTTTTTCTATGGTACGTATCGAGCACTTCCCGAGAGTACACGTATGCGCTGGGCATGACACTTCTGACACGGCTTATGCGGCCACGTTCAGCCATCCAAAATACGGCCTCACTCGACAAGGACGCCACAACGCGTCAAGTGGCGATAAGATGGACATAAGTAAACAGAAATGGAGCTATTCAGTCCTGGATTGGGGCCAGAGGGTTTAAAGGTAAGGTAGCACGCGAGACCTACAAAAGGCACCTTGCGCGGCCCCTCTGAGCACCAGCCCCCGGATTTCTCCCTGCAACATAACTGCGCACACTTTAAATATACTTGAGGTAGAACAATTACATAGAAGATTTACTAGAAAGCCTTCCAATTGACTCCACGATATTGTCCTGATGAGATCACTAATGATGCTGAGAATGCTCCTACTCCTGCATTTTGGCGGGTGTTGTTCTGGTGGTGCCCTAAGATCGGATTTCGCCGGAACAACGCCACCAAGCTAGGCCCGCATTATGCACATCACATGGTCTGTGCCCGTCCCTCCGAAAGCCAAGGTACAAGGGGTGCCACCGGATTACCAGTGTCCCACAGAACTAGAGAGGAATTGTGACCAATAAGAAGTAGGATCTATTGCCCATGACCAATAGGCGGACGAAAAAGTGACCTATAGAAGATCCTCTCGTATTCAAGTCCGAAGGTGGCACCCCTTGAATTGTTTTAACACCTTGTGCGAGGAGAGTATCACGTCCAGCCAGCGTACTGGGTCCATTGATAGAGGTTCAAAGCAATCGTTCAACAACACGCTAAAGGCAGTAGTATCTCATTAGCTCGGAGAACGACAAGAGCGATACACCAATGAATAAATATTTGTCGACTTTATGGTTACGTCCGGGTCGGATTGCGTTGCTCAGACCTTTCAACATACAACCTTTAGAAACCACACGCGTCAACGCTAAACGATTAATCATCGGGTGTCGAAACTCCGTGGTGTATTCTTGAATATACTTTATCTCATGCTGACCTCCCGGGACATCGCCGGTAGGAAGAACCTTAAATTCCGCGGGTAAGATTCCTGAACCTCGGAAGGTCCCTCACCTCGGGACTCGCTGAAGCCAGCTGAACAGCTCGCGCTCAAGTACACCACCTTAAAGCAATCGGATACTAGGCATAGTAAAAAAGATATCCTGGCGAAGTCTGCGTCGGCCAGGTGTCTCTAAAGTGCGGTGTGGGCACAGAAGTAGCGTTCTTTTGAATGACAGCAAGGAGGTAATAAAGACCGCACGCGAAAATCAACTGTACCCAATCTTTAGCGCAGAGTACCACTCGCGGATAGCTCGCAGATTGTTTCTACTGTCGGCAACAACTAAGTCTCCTTCTCTACAAGATCCCCGCAAATGCATTTCCACAAAGCACACTGCACCGCGAGGCACGCAGCGAGATCTCACTCATGGCAACAGTTATTGAGTCATTGAATAACTCTCGGAATATTGACACAATTGGCCCTTGACTTCCCGCTTGCCTACGATGCATGCATACATGCTCAATATGCATGTCGGGTTGGGCCGTTATTCCCAATGGAATTGCTGCACCAAGTGCGTGCCTTTGAGGTCCCCAGCCGCACTAGCCTGAAAAGAGTGCTCGCGCAGGCGCTAAATGTGACCAAAGTCCCTCCGACATGCCACCAGAGGCTTGCATATGCTTTGGGCACAGCTGTGGCTGAATGTCTCCTCAATCAGTGCCGAAGTTCTTCCGCTGTTGTATTGCACAATGATTGGGCCACCTTGGCTATCAAGGTTTTGAAAGTACTGAGAGTAGTGTCAGCATGGCCGCCGCAGGCTCTCCACCCAAGATATGCATGACGAGGCCAACTTTGCCCTCCTGGGAATTCGTCTCATCGGCCCTCTAGCAAACGCCTTCGGGTACACAGACGAAAGCCATATTAGATACCTTCGGTTAATTTAAACGAGAATATAACGAAACCATCATTGAGCTATCAGACTTCCTTGCACATTACTCTCGACTAGTTCAAAAGCTACAGGGTGTTTTCGCATCAATTCGCGCGGGTGGCTGAGAGGCGGACTGTACTAGACTTTATATCTAATAGGGTGCCGAAGACAGCTCAATTCATTCAATTAGAAGAATAGTTCTGAAAAGCGACGGCTCCCGCGCGAATTAATGTTGGGATGCCCTGTACCCATACCGCCACTAGAACTGCTATCTTCTTCTAAATGTGTAAGAGATTCAAATCACGGTGCGTATCTCTCTAGCCTAGCGGAAATATGCAAAGGTGTATGCAAAGGACCGACCACCGCGTCAGCTCCCAGAGGTCGCCTGCGCTTTCTACGGGTTCTTGCTACAAACTATGAGTCCACACATCTTGGACAAGTTCCACACCGCTTATGTCTACGCCAAGGCTTGCAATTCGAACCTATGATATCACACAGCAGAGTGATGTGCACACTGTGGACCACGTACATCGCTCCAATTGGTCCATTGTCTGAGGCTCCTCTTATGGCGGTCACCACGCAAGCGTCCAGATGTCCAACAACGCAACATCATAAAAAGAACATTTGATTTGACAAAGTCAAAGGGCCATTTCGCCACAAGATAGGTATAGTAAGAGCAACTCAGACACCTTGCAGAAATCTCGCACGATTGTCCAGTATATTCAAAGCATCGGCCGGGTGGATGCTATTCGTTGTCACGAGCAGGTTCTGAGATCGATTCAAAAACCATATATGACAATGCGACAACTTGCGATCGCTTCTTGCAGGCGATCTACGAGTTAAAATTCAACAAGTACCTCTCTGCGGGGCCATTCATCGACACCGTCGAAATCGACCTTGCGTTCCAGTGGTAGGCCTCCCCGAGAAAGGTTTTGGGCCGTTCCAATAGCCAAACACAACGCAATTCAGTACACGGTGTCCGGATGAGGTAGCTGGCATTCAGTGCCATCTTTGACCAGTTGCCCTCAGGACAGGTTGCTCAAGAACACGATGAATACATAGTTGTAAACAACACAAGTGATGATAGTAATCATGGGGTGTATAGTGCGCAACACTCAAATAATAAATATAGTAAAAGGTCTAAACCCTAGTCCTTTAAAAACAGGCTGCTAAGCTAAGGCTAGGTACTATAGTAGGTAGTATAAGAGCTAGTTACTAAAAGTAGCAGTAATTGTATTATTAGTCTTATATATAAATTTTTATTCCTACTACTTACTTTATCTCTTATATATTATAATTATCGCTCGTTCTCACCTTCTACATCTCACCCATCTACTATAGCAACACGGCCGCGCTGGCGTACTTGTCGCTTCCTCGCCGTCGTCCTCGCCGTCCTCGCCGTTCTCGCCGTCGTCCTCGCTTGTCCTGATGGCAGAAACGACACAAGTAGCGGTCGCATAAGATGCCTATTTTGGTTCGCGCAGCTGCGTGTCGGGAGCTAGCTGATAACCCGTGCGGGGGCGCGGACCCGCTTACCGAAAACCATGAGTCAAGGCCGAGGTGCTGCGGGCTCCGCGGAGTTTCCTTTTCGAGCGCAATGTTACGAACTGGCGCTAGGGTAGTATTTGTAACAGATCTTATGTCAGCCAGCGAGAAACGCTCTCATCCACTCACGACCTTGGCCAGCTATGACGCTAGTATTCCTCCAAACAAGACTCCATTTCAGTCACAAACCCTCAATACTAACGCTTCTTTCCACTTCATATTCAGAAATGGAGGCTCAAGGCCATCTACCGTGCGGACCGCTGGTAAATGCCTTTCCATGCCGTGGTTGAGATTTTCTATCGTCCGGTATCATCCAAGATCCCATTCCTTCTATAGTTGCCCTCCACAAGCCTCCATGTGTATCCTGAGAATGAATCTCCCATACCCCCAGCTACACTCCCTCGTTTTGCTGCAACCTAACCGCGAGGCGCTTGATCCATAGAGCATCTATCTGAGGTACCTTCTTCCAGTACACACCGAAAACATATCTACTTAATGCGAGACCGGGCCAAGACGTTCAATCTATGCCCATACAGAAGACACGATGCACACCTCATGGTGGCGGCGTAGTCGTGCGGCGCTTGCAATAATGTTTCATCAATGCATCGGCGCACTTGAACATCTCACCACACCGATCCCATTTCTTAACAAGCGCTCTTATCGTCTACGAACATCGAAAGCGCCTAGACGTCGAACTTCAATTATATAAAAAGCCGTCTGCCCAGAGTCGTTCGAACAATCGATAGCCCGAGCAAAAGACTTCCGCCTGAAAATCTCACCAACGCACGCGTTCAAACCGAACAAAACAAAACCATACCCTTTCGAATACCCTTCACCAAATCCGAACATCCTTCGGAATGCCATCCTGCGATTGCATCTCCCTCGGCTCCCGCCTAAAGGTCCCACCCTCTCCTTCCCCACTCATCCCCTATCCACCCATTCATATAACTAACGCCTTCCCACAGCCAAACACACACCCCATAACCATCGACATAGCCAACCAACTCCTCGGCTCCTGGTCCGCCGCCCTGCTCAGCACCGCGACCTCCAAGCATGCCACCTACTCCCTGATATCACGACACCTCGTGACCACCGCGATCCAACTCGGCATAGTCCCCATCTCCAGCTCCACCGCACAGCAAGTGTAGCGCAGCAAACGTGGTGTCCGGGAATGGATACATCGATCTAGAGTGGCGCGTGCCGAATGCGAAGGGCAAGGACGAGGGCGACGTGCATACGACGAGGTTCTACGTAACGCAAAGAGAGAATCCGGATTTGGATGCTGTGGCGGAGAAGGGGAGTAGGATGTAGGCAGTGATGGCTATGGTGCATGAGAAGTGAGTGGTGGACGCTTGTGGGCGGGATAGGCGCGAGTAGCTGGGCTGTATGTGTTGGGTCTGGATCGAGGTCTCGTATTGAAAACACGCTGGCGGACCTGTGCTAAGTTAACGTATTGCTGGAGGACGTTTCACGGGAAATGCAAGGGGATATACTCAAGACGATGATAATAGTTGGTGTAGATCTGTTCAACTAGGCAAGCATATCAGATGTAGATATGCTAGGGTAATGCCATATAATTTCCTTGCCCACCTCACCGCACACTCATCCGCCTTCCCACTCCAGTATCCGATAGAACCCATTCCCCGAAACCTTGTGCATCCAATCCATCAGGTCCCAGTGTGTCTATCTATATTCTAGACCATATACAACGCCGAATAAATCTCCCATAACCATTTATCTCCGGAATCCAGACCCCGCGCGATGCACCGTCGGCGGCTTGATGACAGCCGACTTCGGTGCCAATTTGTTCTGTGTGAAGAACCGATGCTGCAGAGCCTCCTTCGGTTGTATCCTCTTCTCGATGTTCAAGTTCAGGCACGCGCCCAATAGATCGGCGAAATCGTTGAGCTCGGTAACGCTCGGCTTGTTCTGGGTGATGCCGCGGGCGGCTTCGTGGATGCGCGTCTTCAGATCGCGGGGGATCTTCTTCTGTTGCTCGATTTTCCGGGTGGAGACCTGGCAATGTTAGCTGGGAACCCAAAGGAAAGGGAGGGTATACGTACATTGCCATCTTTGTCAGTTTCCGTGCTGAGGAAGATGAGAGGGGGTCCGCTGACAAAATGCTCCCCGACATACTGCGGGTTGCCCTTCTTCAGCAGCTTCTCGGACGGCCATCCCAGGCAGTCCATGAAAGCTTTGATCATCTGGTTGTTTGAGCGGCCCGCGAAGAGGATCTTGCTGGTCCACAACTCGTAGATTGTGCATCCAATAGCCCACATGTCCATGGCGTGGCCGATGTCCATGCCGAGGATGATCTCGGGGGCGCGATAGAATCGAGAGACCAGGTATGCGGTGCGCTCCATATTGTCGCGCTTGTCGATTGCTGTACCGAAATCCGCCAACTTCACCGTCTTCTTGTCTGCCGATACTAGGATATTGTCAGGCTTCAAATCACAGTGGAGGACCTCGCAGACCTGTAGATGCAGCAGGCCGCTGAAGATCTGTCGAGAGTAAGACCGCACTGCTGGAATGGTCAGACCGTGGCCGCTTGTGTCTTCCTTGAGGAGGTCTCGCAGGTTCTTCGACATGTGCTCGAAGACAAGGCACAAATGACCCTTGTGATCGAAAGAATCCAGCATGCGGACAATGTGCCGCTTGTCGTTAGGATCTGCGGCGTTGACTTTGCGCAGGAAGTCCAGTTCCTTCTGGCTCGCCTTCCTCATCATGTCGTTCCTGCGGATCATCTTGATGGCCACCACCTTGTGTTTGGAGTCGTTCGTCTTGACATCCTCGGCTTGCGCGACGTTGGCGAATACACCCCGACCAAGCGTCTTGATCATCCGATAGCGTTTATCGTTGACCAGCTCGTTGCTAACAAGCTTGTAGTAGCCTTCTGGATCGTCCCAATTGTCGAGAAGCTTCTCATCCAGCACGGTGCCCTTGGCTGAATCCTGAATCAGAGTGGCACCCTCATCATCATCGCCTGCCTCATCTTCGTCTTCATCGAAGTCGAACATGTCAAAGTCCTTCCTCTGCTTCTTGACTGGAGCAGCTTTCTGGGCGGGCAGCTCAGACAAGGCCTTCTCGTTGTAGTCCTCGGAGGGGAGATCAGATTGCTGAGCCTTCTTGGCAGCACGGTCTCGGTCATCGAGCATGTCTTGAGTTGGGTCGTAGTCGGCGGCGGAAGGACTATCGGCGGCAGGGCTGCTTGCTGCGCTACCTCCTTGCTTGTCCACGACCATGATGTCTGGTGATGCAGGCACCGAATCGAGATTGCCGATGCGAGGGGAGGCAGCGGGAGACACAGAATCTGTACTTGGAGCGGCGCTGGAGATCAAGTTACGGACGACAACGCGATTATGCAGTGAGTCTGCCTCTGCACTCTCCTCCGGCTTTGTAGCACTAGATGCAGCTGTCGAGTTCTGCGACTGCACCTTTTGCGCTTCCTCGCGAATGCGGGCCCATCGGCGCCGCTTCTCCTCGCGAGTCTCCTCGGCTGGCGGCGCGTCGTCCATGACCGCGTCCGCTGTAGGTGCTGGTGCATCCGGGACCGCTGGTCTAGGTGATGGATCGGTGGCTTTCGCACTAGCAGAAATGGCATTGACCGACGTTTCGCCGTTCGTAGCTTTGCTGGCGGTTTCCTTTGCCGGAGATTTGACCCGCTGCTCCGTGGAAACCACGCGAGATGGCGATGCGGAACGCTTGGGCTCTAACGGAACGCTCAGGCCACTGAGCATAGATGGCACAGCAGGAGGATGCTCGATGTCGGCATACGACACTGGCTTGGGATAACGTCGATCGTTGCGCGGAGGTCGAGCGTCATGGTAGTCGGGCCTAGATCGACGGCTGTCATGTCTGTCTCGGTCGCTATGTTGCCGCTTTTCTGGTCTCTCACCACGTGTATACGGTGCCTTGCGCTTGTGGTCTGCTCGAGCGTCGCCGTCAGACCCTCGGTAGTCCTTGCTGCGACGGTAGGGTGAAGGTGATCGAGAATCGCTGCGCTTGCTATGGCGGAATGGCTCTGGAGAACGCGATCCATCGCGTCGAGAGCGACGGTACGGCGATGGCGAACGAGCACGAGGAGCACGCTTGCTGCGATATGGAGAAGGGGAACGGCTCACGTCCCGGTATGAAGCTGGGAAGGTTAGCCTCGCATGCTGGTGGAGTGGATGGGCAGACTCACCATGGTTATTTGAAGACCCATTCCGACTGGAGAACCTGCCCGGCCCGTTAATGGTGCGTTCGCCGAAGTGGTTGAGGCTGTTTGCCTTGTGCTGAGTTTCGTTGACTTCGCCCTCCGACCCCGAGCTGGTGCGGCGGGCCATGGTGACGTCTCAGCCCTCGGTCTCCTACCCACAGATGTGCGTGGTTTTGCGCGTCAGCTTGCTTCCTTGATGGGGTTATATAGATGCCTCGTCACTGACTGTGTGTCCGGAGCTGAATGGCCCACGATACTTGCCCGCAGTTGGAGGTCTGGGGGTAAGGGAGCACGCAGAAAAAGGACAAGAGCGGTCGCAGGATAGGTTTCGGTGAAGAAGGCGGCCTTGGTATAGAGAAGGCGTCCGCGAGATGGTATCGTGGTTGGAGTCGCGCGGCAGTCGCGAAGTTCTTCGTAAGAGTCGAATCGGAAGCCTCTAGGAGTGAAGTCATAGGCTAGCGTCTTGGCAAAGCACGTGATCAGTCATCAGTCGTAACTGCCTATCCAGAAAGGTTCTGCACAGCAACCATGGCTCTGAGAACGGTGCAGTCTAGCCAACATGAGTCTAAGCAGACCATGGCCGCATTTCCCTGTGTCGACGTCGCCAACCGTCCGTGCCGTGCCGTGCCGTGCGCAAGACTGGTACACTAAACTAGCTTGCCTCAAAGTCGACGACATTGTTTAGACCAGTCCAGATCTCCTCTATTACTCTGAGAAGACTCCCACAGATGAACTCTTACTTGGCCTCTGTGGGCTTTTGGGTTTGGCAACAAACGACGAGCATGACTTCGGCTGTTGCCAGCACATGATGTTCTCTTGAGGCTCTTCATTATTACGATTTAAAGGTATCTGACGAGATAGCCTTTGTTCTACCCCGAAGATGCGTCCTGACGGCACTCCGTCTATATACCACTCTTGCAGATAACAGCTCCTGATTCAACATGCAAGTTTGGAGGCCACACGGTAAGACTGGGCGTACTGTCGGGTGTGGAGAACGCGGTACACCACGGTTGAAAACGAAGCTGGGCGGTTTTATATGCTCTAGCAATCATGGCTATAACCGCGCCGATTGACCGGTATCCGATGGGCCATGATCATTTCCTCACTGACGACATGATTGCAATCCCGCGTTTCATGGCATCACGTCGGCACGACTTCAGGAAACCGGTTGGGCCTAGACTCTCCTCCTAATCAACTTGGAATTTGCACACCTCTGAAAAATAGCCGCTGGATACAGCTTGAGGCAGATTCTACAGATGCCTGAAGTGCGACGGACGTGTTGGGGGATACGAAGGCAACGGCAAACCGACCGTCCACCCATCTACTATTGGCCGCACAGCCCCTTCAATAGTTGTGCGCAGACGATGGTTGATCATCGGTTCTTCCAAAACATTCTGTCTCACGCACTTCAAGGCAGCTGTCTCGCGGACACCAATCATGCCACGTCTCACAGCGAGGCGAACGAACATGGGCTGTGCCGCCTCTGCATCACTTAACCGCCGAGCTTAAAACGCCGTCCATCCCGTAGTGTCCCTCATCCATCGTCTTCTTCAGGTTTACCCCACTCCAGCCTAGTCAATATTCGTCGTCTCTTCAGCTTTTTATTCATTTCGCGATGCAATGTCCGGTCTCGAGGTTGTCGGCATTATCGCAAACATTATCCAACTTGTTCAAGGCTCCGTTGAGCTTTACGACCGCTACAATGATTTCATGAACAAGTCTGGCAGTGTGCCTAAAACCTTCAAGAGTATAAAGGCCCGATTACCGGCACTGAAAGATGGACTAGCATTGATTAGCGAAGCGATAGATTCTGGTGAGATCCCAGAAGAGCGCTCTCGAGCCCTGCTTCCACTCGTCAAGGACTGCCTCGCACATCTGAAGGGTCTGGATGAGTTATCAATTAAAGCGCTGCCGAAGCTAGGAGATTCGGGAGTTGTCCGCGGATACAAGGCCGTGGCTAGCTTCCAGTATGACGCCGAACTGAAGAGCATGGACACTCAATTGCAGGAGCACATCAGCATTTTGATGTTCCACCAAAGCATTTCAAACAAGCTCCAGAATGCTCATAGTAAGTGCTGCTCCCCGGGAATGGGGCCTTTCTTCGTTTAACGCGCGGATCATAGCCCCACCAAACAAGCCGACACCCCAATTCGTGTGCCCCTTTCCCCAAATTCCACAATTCATCGATAGAGCAATCCTGTCCGACGTTATTGCTCGCATTGATGCCTCTGAACCACGGATTGCACTCTGGGGACTGGGCGGCGTTGGGTAAGCACGGCATTCGAGACCTGCCACACATCATATTGACCAAGAAAACAGCAAGTCACAGCTGGCCATCGAATACGGCTATCGCAAGCATAAGAGCTCTCCTGACACTTGGGTTTTTTGGGTGAATGCCGAAAAAGTCCCAGAGATGGAGGATGATTACCGCAAGATTGCGAAGATACTTCGTATTCCTGGCTATGGCGATCAGGCTGCAGATGTCTTCGCTCTCGTCTATTCGCATCTCTGCAAGGTGGACAGTGGAAAATGGGTCATGATCCTCGATAACGCGGACGATATAAGCGTTCTGACTGCTACGCCGCCTGCTCAGACCGTTTACGCGTCCGGTGCAAAGCAAATTCTGGACTTCATACCACATTCACCTCACGGATCCATATTAGCGACCACGAGGAACCGCGATATCGCTGCTCAGCTCACTGGCAACTCGACTAGTATACTACCTGTGGAGCCGATGTCTGAACAAGAGGCCCTGGATCTGTTCAAAAGCAAACTCAACGCTACATACAACGAAAATGACGCAAAAACGCTCGTTAACGGCCTCGATTGCATGCCGCTCGCTGTCTCTCAGGCAGCAGCGTACATCAGCAAGAGATCGCCAAGGACAACCATTTCGTCGTACTTGCAAGAACTCAGGGACATAAGTGACGAACGCGAGGGGCCACTGGAAGAGCACCAAGCCGAATTGCACAGAGATAGGAAGCGCAACCACTCCATCGTCAAGGCATTGGATATATCATACCAGTACGTCCGCAAGACAAAGCCTTCTGCCGCTAGGCTGCTGTCGCTAATGTGCCTCTTTGATCGACAGGAAATTCCGGAAGCACTTCTCGAAGGCCAATATGGGGAAGAAGTCTTGACATCTAAAGTAGTCAAGAAGCCGTGGTGGAAGCGACAGAGCCGTCGCAAACGCTCGACCCATTCCAATACTAAGTCCACCTCTCGGTCTACCACTTTCGATGACGACTGGGAAACGCTGTCGGACTTCTGCTTCATAATGACGAATACGGATGTCCACTACTTCTCAATGCATCCGCTAGTTCAATTCACGGTGAAACGGTGGCTAGCCGCACGAAATGAGCTATCCTTGTGGCAGCGGAAGTATGTCGAGCTACTGGACACAAATTTTCCTCACCCCGACAATGCACGCGATGATAATGCCCCCGAGGGCACACCGCCCTACTCCAGATGCGATCTCTTGGCTCTGCATGCTTATCGGGTCATCGAATATCGGCCTGCAATCGACTTCAAAGACTCGCTTCGAATTTGGGCCCAACTCATCGGAAAGATAGCTGTGTATAGAGATTATAAGAGCTTTTTCGATACCGCCCAGAAGCTCTATCAGCTCACGGCCCAAGCTTACGAAATCCTTGACGGTCCTTCATCCCCTTCGGCACTGGCGTGGAAATCAAAGCGCGGAATGCTCCTGTCCGCCACAGACTCTGCCCAAGATGCCATCGTCATTTTCCGCGAAGTCCTCTCCACTCAGCAAAAAGCGATAGGACCAGAACACCCGGATACGCTCGAAACGATGGAGTCACTCGCAAGAGTGCTCATCAATTCCGGTCAGGTGGAAGAAGGTAAAAAGCTCCAAGTCCAAGCTCTCAACACCCACATTCGCGTGCAAGGGCCACAACATCCAGATACCCAACGAGCATGTCATCCGCTAGAAGTCACCATATTCCAAGGTGGCGACTACGAGGAAGCTTACAGAGTCGGTCGTAGCGCCTACGAGGCTCGGACCCAGGGGAATAAAGACAAGCCCGATGCGTCATGGTGTGCATGGTTGGATGCCTTAGGCCTGCAATGCCTCCTCAAGGGTCAATATGACAAATCTGCTGCCATATTTCGCGACACCATAGCAGCGAAAGCAAAAATGTTCGGCAAGGATCATGTGGATACGGCTTCTAGCGAGCACGATCTTGCGCGGACATTGACTCAGTTGGATGATTACGTTGCGGCCGAGCCGCTGTTTCGCCATGCTTTCGAGATCTACACTAAAACATATGGCGAAGAAGGCAAGGAGACATTGCGGCTTATGACTGAGTTCGCCGCTGCCTTGGGTCATGTTGACAAGCTTGACGAAGCTGAGACACTAGGTCGACGGGCGCTGGAATTGAGGGATAAGATAAGCGGAGGGGATGCTCGGGATGCGCCGGAGAGTGCGTTTTTTCTGGCGGAGATTCTGGGAAAGAAGGGGAAGTGGAATGTGGCGGCGGAGTTTTATGAGAGGGCAATTGGGGAGACGAGGAGGAATTTGGGAGAGGAGCATGAGGACACGAAGTACTTTACGGAATGTTTTGAGAAGATGAAGGAGGGAATGGGACAGAGCAAGGGTGCAGAGGCAAACGAGGAGGAACAAGATGAAGCATCGGAAGTAAAGACCCTGAACGGTAGCGTACAACTCAGAGAAGAGGTCTCTGAGGCAGAATCAGGCGAGCCGAACGATCCGGTCAAGGAGCAAGAGGTTTACGAACTGGTATTCCCGTCGGTTCCCAGCTCCGAGCCGAAGTCGAATTTCCAAAGTCACAAAAAAGTCGACGATCAACGAATCAGTTTGGACGCTCGAGTTCCGGTACTTGCATAGGCCTATACGGCATGGACGTCCAGCGAGAGGAGTATTACTGTTGCAGTGGCTTGGAGGGGCAGGCAGATCGGGTTCATTCCTATTGGCCTGATCTCCTTCGCTCTCTTGGCCGGTTTCACTTCCATAGTTCCTGCTTCTACCAAGCTCTTCTGCGCCACAATGAAGAACCAGTCGTCTATTTCTTTGTCCAAGCAAACCAACGGCCTGTTTGAATTGGCTTGCCTGGCCTTACACAGCGTGATGAACCAGATGGATTGAATCCACTATTTGTTGTGACCCTTTTTATTATCAATCGTTCTTACAATACCTTTCCTTGGATGGCAGTAAGCCATTTCCAGTCACCAGAACACATTTGTATACATTCTTGGCTTTCATTTGAGTTTGTTTTGGACGTCTATCTTGCCATCTAACGATTGTCAGCCATGGGATTGTTTGAACATACTTTAGCAGATACTTTATGGTTGGATTAAAGTCATACAGCTTGTCTCTGGCCTTAATTTTGCTCTCAAGACAAGCTATAAATGCTTACACCTTTTTCAGACCTCAGATTGTTGCAAGGTATTTAGTCAACGAGTGCTGATAGACCAATCGAACCATTCAACAATCAAACTGGGTGAAAAGATGACCGAAAACCCGAATCGCTATTTGCCCTAAGATGGAAATCTTCGCATAATGTATACTCGGCAATGCGTGCAATTCCATTACTCTCTTTTCAGACATTTCTTCCCCTGCACTGATCACATGAAAAAATGAAGCACAAGTATACTCGATGCCGTTACTATCCCGCACTTTTGAATCGACAGGGTACCTGCAACTCAATAGTAGCAATCCCTCAGGCGCCTACAACCGAACCTGGCACATCAATATTGTCCATCCCACATTCAATATACATCCCATCTGGGGCCAGGAAGAATCCTTGATATGCCCAACACTTGAAGCTACCATTCACTGGCCCGCTGAGATCTTCAGGCGGCACATGCGCTGTTCCTTGAATGACGATCGTCTGCCTACAATCTCAAGTCAGCAACTCTTAAGCGTCTTCCCGGGGTCCTAGTTAGCAAAGGACCGGGAACAAGCATACCCTTCCCCACAAGCCATCCCGGAGCGGATATCCATCAGCATCGTATCCGGATGAAAATTGTACTCGGTTGCGTTGTTGTCGCACATGCTCCATTTGTTTGCAATGCTCGAGCCCTGACAGTGGGTCTTTGCGTTTGTGAGTGTTTCGATCATGTCGAAGGCGATATTCCAAGTTCTGAGGAAACGATAATCCTGGTACTTTCCATTTGTTATAAGCCAGCCGAGCGACTGGGTTGAGGATGATGGGCATGGCGTTCTTGGGAGAGCGGGGGTGGGTATAGAAGAAGCGGGTGACAAGAGCGTAACGAGGGCTATCATATTCGAATAAAGATTCGAATACATCTTGGGAACCGAGGAAGTTAAGAACCTAGGAAGCTAAGAACTCGTCAAGATGCTGAGGCGTGATATAGATCGTGAGGAAAGGGCTCCAATCGAAGTAAATACCTTGAGGTGGCAAAGGCTAGCTACCCTACTCTCGAGAGGCTCTTATCTAGTGTAAAGTAAGCTTTCTGAGACTATATTGAAATTATAGAGTCTGCAGATAGCCAAGACCGCGAGTCGGGCAGTCATTTACCCGAAGATGGGACAGTTTCTCATAGTATTATTCTACATTTGGATTCATTAACATCATCTCGTTCTCTTGTCAAAACACAGCATGAGACGAATGTATTCGATGAAATTGCTTCCTAAAGGTTTCCCACAGCCCTCGAACAACACGGAGAAGTGATCTACGGTCTACCAGACCCACAACATCATAGCAGCATTTCCTCAGACGTTTGCAACCACACCCGGCACATCATAATCCTTTTTGAACTCGCACTCAATATAGGCGTCACTTGGTGCCCCAGGTGTCCCTTCATACCTCGAACACAAGCCGCTGACGATCGGACGAAGGTCATCTGACGGTATGCGTACTGATCCTTGCACTTCGATTGCCCCTCTACGACTCTGCGTCAGTAACCCTTGGGAAGTCACCTGTGGTAGCGAAAGAGCAACATACCCTTCCGCACACGCCATTTTGCTGCGAATGTCCAGCATAAACGTGCTATGGAAATAGTATTCGGTTGAATTGTTGTCGCACATGTTCCATCTTTCTGCAACATCGTCGCCCGACTTAGCACAGTGAGTCGTTGCGTTGGAGAACTTATTGACGATGTCGAAGGAGATACTCCAACTTGGCTGGGGCCATGGCCAATAATAATCCCGGTACCATCCGCTTGTTATAACCCAGCCAAGAGACTGGTTGGTAGCTGACGGACACGCTGTTGTCAGGCTTGGAAGTGTGGGCAGGGCGATGCTGGTTGGGAGTAGCGCGATGAAGGCGAGAGCAGATAAGCCGCGTTGGAGCCGCATGGTTGAGGCGCGGATCGATGGAACAAAAGTCTTAAGCTCAAGGCTCTGGCTTGTCTTAGGATGAAATAATGAGCTTTCAATAGAGAGGATCGCTTCGGGCTTATAGTGCGCGAGCGTGCTGTGTCGCATGCGTAGCCTCTATATAAAATAGGATTCCGTAGTACCCTAAGGTATCAACCTTTTGCTGCACTCTAACTCACCCTGAACCTTCTGGTACGCTTCAGTACAACATACCCACATGTTATACCATGGGCCAGCCATCTGACCGATCCCTGAACGTCGCTTTGCATGTCGGAGTATATTGCGTAACTCGGGTCTAGTATCTACAGAGCAAACTTTGGCCAATCATCTTTGGCTATTCAAGTGGCATGCGATGCTACACTGTCGTGCGAATGGTTACATAGTGTCTAAATTAATTTACTTCGACAGCCGATTTCTATCCCGGCACAATAGCCTTGGCAAGTCTTCCTAGCCCGTGGCGCCCGTCGGAATGATAGCAAGACGTTAAGTTAAAGTAATGCTCGGATCATGTAAGCCTTCCGAATAGAATCAGCATGAGGGAGTCTGGCGACAAGGATGCCTAGTCGTCGAGCACGTGGTAGTAGATGAGACGTGAAGAAACCTCCGCTCTTATCCGACTTGCTAGATCAACCGATCATGAATCGTGTAATCTGTTTCTCAAATGCGAATCGTCGTATGTGTGAATAACCCACGCGCTCAATAAGCCAACGATTCTAGAGAAAAGAATTGCAGAGGAAATGAGAATGGGCTACAACGTGAATCACACTTATGGGGAATTCGAAAGTAGTGACCTACAAAGATGTCCATCCACCAAAATCTCCATGTTCTTTTCACGGACTCAACACAATGTCACTGAGCTAAATCAGCTTCTGAACAAAATTCATAGTAGAATACCCTACCATTTCCTAAGCTTCCCCAACTACTTCTCTTCATTGCAAAGTGCCACCGTTCAGTATACTAGACTACTTTGATCGCGTCCTGGCAGTACAGACTATCGTCGATCTGTTCAGTTGACTAATAGCCACTGTCTCCATGATCCAACACTCGAAGGACCTGTTTAGGCATTACGATAGGCCGCCGTACCACCAATGTCTGGAGACTGAAGAGGTTCTCCGACACAACTTGAGATGAGTGACAAAACCACAGATCCACATATGGTTCGGTCTTTCACTGTAGCAAGCTGCCACAGCAACGCGAACCCGCATTCCCTCATAAACACCCCACTGCAAGAAATATGCCCTTGTGAACACAACCACCCCCAACCGCCTTCGAAGAAAATCCAAACACCGTCTGTATACCCATTCTACTGCCCCACCGTCACCATCTGTTGACATTCTTCATCCATCCTCGCTCCATAGCCTCACACCGCTCTCGATGGCCACACCGCCTCTTCTCCCCGCGACCCTCATCTTTGGCGAAAAAGAGCTGAAACTGTACCTTCGCTGGCAAACCCTCCACCCTTACATTCCACCAACGCGACATCTTAGTCTACCGACCGCTTTTGAATACGCCGACTACCTGAGCTGGAAGAGCGACGAGAGGGCGCGCTGTCTACCGAGTAAATTCCTGTCCTCTGATCAGGCTTCCACAAGCAGTGCAGCTCTCGATTCATCGACACTAGAGCAATACGTGAGGGCAGAGAAGTGCGGACACGCGCTGCATCCTGCCCACAATGGTAAGCTAGAACAAGAGAGCGAAGACGGGGAAGCTGAGGAAGGCGAATTACCAGACACCCCCGCCCGGTGTCCGCTCTGCACAGTAAAAGCACACCTTGCATTCCTGTCTCTCCTCTGCGAAAAGTGGTCCGAGTACGGCGGGCCATGGCGCCACATGCCTGCCGAAATCACAGAAGCTAGGGCGTACCTTCAATGTAGTCGCGCATATCACCGCGCGAAGCTGGATCTCATAAACGATATACACGCCTTCCATGACCTGATCCAAGAGGAGAGGCAGTGGAACCCCGAGGGAGTTGAAGACATGGATGTCGTTCAGGCACACGGTGTGGAGAAGGCGATCAAGTGCTACGAGCAAGGCATAACGTTTCCAGCGCATCTAATCGACGAAATCAACTTTGCGCGCATCAGGGCGGCTGAAAAGGCTAGGAAAGAAGACAGCTCACGGATGGGTTCGGTCGCGGGCTTGCCGATGATTCCGCCGACCAAGAAACAGAAAAGCCTTTCCTTCACACCCGAGACGCCCGAAGAAACCCGCCATCGCCCGAACTACGCCTACACGCGCGACTGCGCATACTACGACCCGGCATCGCCGCATAAATGCGAGGACGAAGAAGGCTGGGACGATACTTCCTTTCTGCGGTCTTGGGCCTACGCCGTCAGTCAGTGTCGCATTCTCTTCATCATGCACGAAGCCAGTTCCCCGCAAGTAACCTACCGGGACCTCAATTCTGGCGCCAGCAAGGGCGACAATATACACGTGCAGCGCCTAACCGAATTGCTGGACTCAGTGCTGCAATCCATGTCCGAAGAGGACAGTCAGTATTGGAAGGAGTATCTGGCAGGTACGACCGATATTTTTGTAGTATGGAAGAGCGATGACACGGCGGGATTGAATTTCGATCGCTATCGCATGGAGGCTACGCTTGTCGGGACGAAGCTGGAGGCATATGCGCACTGGGCGGGGGAGTTGGAAGAGGAGGATTATAGGGTTTATGGCGAGATGATGAGGAGGCGGGCAGAGGCTGCCGCGGCGGAGGCGTTGGAGGTCAGAATGGCCGAAGAAGAGGCCGAGGTACAGGTGCAGGTAGAGGCTAGTTCGGACGAGGAGAGTGGGGAGGATATGTTGGAGGATGTTGAGGATAACGATGAAGAGGAGGAAGAGTATGGGGAGTTGGCGGATCCGGCGGCGTTGGAGGAGGATGAGGTTGATTATGCGATGATTATGGATGAGGATGAGGACGAGGACGTGGGGGTTGAGGATGGCAGTGGGGAGCAAAATGTAAGGTCTCTGTCCGATACGTCGTGACTAGTAGTGTTGCATTGTTTAGGGTGGTTCCGATAGATTCGTATGTGGAGGATGGGTTGTTGGATAAGTGACTGTATGATGTAATAGTATACCTTGCCACGACCTAGTCTGATCAGCTATGAACATACGATGTAGGAATAGAAGTACGACTCTGCAACCGAGAAGACCGAATACCCGATAACTTCTTGAGTAGAGCCGAGATTTGTTTTTCGAGACAGGACCGAATCATTTAGCAAAGGTTGAAGGATGAAGGTAGCGAATGTATACCAGTACGATATATTTCAGGGTATACAATCCACGCCTTGTGTCGTGTCAAACGATCATCAACCAAAGTAAAACGCTAATAGCAAACCAATGCCGCTCTATCCGACGAGCATATTATATCCATGTTCACATGACGATGCAGCAAGAGTTCTGCTTTTTGGCCTGTTCTCATGTCAGCACATATTCCCACCACACCGCCTTCTTCCTTCGCCGAAGTACGTACCTGGGTATAAAACATCTTGCTCTGCATGCTCAGACCATCACTCTTCGCCACCAGGTTGTCAATCTTCTCCCCGCGCTCCAACACACTCTCAATCGTCTTGTGCAGCGTGATCTTGGTCTCATCAAGCTCCTTCTGGATCTTCATGATGCTGTCTGCCTGCTGTGGATCCTGGTACTTGACGATGTATTGCTTGATCTCGGGGAAGGGAAGGGAGCTCGCAGTCGCGAAGGCGGAGCGCGGGTACTTGGAGAGAAATTCGTCGCAGATCTTGGAGAGGATTTGATGGGCTACAAGCGCAGGGTATTCTTGGTCGGTGATGATTATGCCGCAGATGCCCTCGGACCGGCCGTAGACGTGGAAGGTGTACTCTAGGAGGAGGTGTCAGCGGGGCTATCGATTGTGGGGGAGCATGGGGAAGCCGTACGCTGCTCTTCGACATCTTTCCTCTGTCCTGGAGTCGTTCTCTCGGCGACCGTCTTGGCCGTGAATGACATCTACCCTCGTATCAGCTCGCGCACTCTTCCCGTAGATTCCGTCTCATCGGAGATGGCCTGTCGTTGAGGGCGGAGGATGACGTACAAACTCGCTGATATTGCCTTTGGTGAAGCGGCTATAGCTGGACAGGTCGCGCTCGGCGCATAGTTCGACGGCGGGCTTGGTCTCATTCTTCAGGATCTGGATGCATCAGTCAGACGCTGTTGGGACGGCGCGACGCAAGGGCTGCCTACTCCGATATAGAGGATCTTCATATTGAAAAAGGTTAGCAACTTCGGCAGGGTAAAATACAACGATGCAACTGCAGAACCAAAAACGAAGCGCAAGACGGAATTTATGTGGAGGTAATTGGGATGCCTGGCGGCTCTAGATGCGTGTCCTTGCGGTCCCAGGTCCCATGGTTCCAGCTCCGTTGCGTGTTCAGGCGGCCGGGGCAGGCGCTTATGTCATGGCGCCTCATTGGTGGGGTGGGGCAGTTGCCCCCAAACGAGGCCGACCTCAGAAATTGTTTTGGAAACAGAAAGAGGGTACGACACGCGCGCCGACAGAAAATAGCAAAAGGTCAAAGATTTTCGAAAAAAGGGCTCGGGAGCGTAATCGTGCTGAGTATTGAGAAGGCAACTCACATCAAACATCGCGTCAACCACAATGTCGCCCCAGCTGGACGACGCCCAGGCGCAATGGCTGGCTCAACTCGAAGCAATGCGAAAGGCAATTGCCGAATTAAATCTGCCTCCAGATGCGACGAAAGGTCCGGCGTACGGGGACGACTTGGATCTCGACGATGACGAGCTCTCCGGGACCGCGAGTGGCGAAGATATCTGGGACGTCATTAGCGACGAGTACGAGGAAGAGTATAGCAGCGACCACCTTGACCAATACGCCGATGGACAGCTGAATGTAAGTCCGTACGGCCAGCAATGGCTGACAGAAAGATGCGCAGATGTCGCAGGCCGAGGTGCAGGGCTGGAGGCTGGTGCCTTGAAAGAGCAGGTGTCGGCAATTCTGGCAAGCGACAGCAACGGTGAGTGAGAAACTTCTGGAAGGCGGGGTCGTCTGCTGAACCGACTTCAGATGAAGAACTTCAGATGATGCTAGCCGATATCGTGGGCTACAGTGAGTTGGATCTCGTGGCCGACCTCATTGCGCACCGTCAGGATATCACGCGGTCACTGCACGAGCCGGCGGCAAAGAACGGTGTCGTCGGTCGTTTGCATACCAAAGCTGAGCGTGAAGAGGCGCTGCGACGACAGGACTGGGAGCACAAGCACGCCGCTTTGGCACCCGCGCTCGATCGCAAAGGCCCTCAGTACCCGCACGTCTACCGCACCTTTGAAGCGGGCAACAAGCTGTCATCGTACGGGAAGAAATTTGCGCTCCCTTCCAATCACCAGCATGACGACAACAATCTCTTTGAAGAATACACGATCCCCGCGGTGCCGGTGGGTACTATTGGTGTTGGACGCAAGCTAGTCGAGATTAGGGACATGGACGGTCTTTGTCAACGCACCTTCAAAGGATACAAGTCCTTGAATCGGATGCAGAGCTTGGTGTACCCGGTCGCATACACCACAAGCGAAAACATGCTCATCTGCGCCCCTACTGGTGCAGGTAAGACGGATGCCGCTATGCTCACCATACTGAACACGGTCGCCAAGTACACCGTACCAAATCCTATAGAACAGCCCGACGCCACCGACTTCACCGTCTGGTCCGAAGACTTCAAGATCATCTACGTCGCTCCGATGAAAGCACTCGCCGCCGAAGTTACAGACAAGCTCGGGAAGCGACTCGCCTGGCTGGGCATTAAGGCTCGCGAGCTCACGGGTGACATGCATCTTACCAAAGCGGAGATCTTAGACACGCAAATCATCGTGACTACTCCGGAGAAGTGGGATGTGGTCACAAGAAAGAGTACCGGAGATACCGAACTGGTGCAGAAGGTCCGCCTCCTCATCATTGACGAGGTTCACATGCTGCACGACGAACGTGGTGCAGTGCTGGAAAGCTTGGTCGCTAGGACGCAGCGGCAGGTCGAAAGCACACAGTCACTAATCCGCATCGTCGGTCTTTCAGCCACTCTACCCAACTACGTGGACGTGGCCGACTTCCTCAGAGTGAACAAGATGGCTGGTCTCTTCTACTTCGACGCATCGTTCCGTCCAGTTCCCCTCGAGCAACACTTCATTGGCGCGAAAGGGAAGCCGGGTACAGCAAGAGCAAGAGAGAACTTGGAACAGGTGGCCTTTGACAAAGTCGTCGATATGCTGAAGCTTGGCCATCAGATCATGGTTTTCGTACACTCCAGGAAAGATACCGTCAAAACGGCGAGGATGCTGTATGACAAAGCCATGGAGACTCAAGTCACCGATCTTTTCGATCCAACCACGCATCCCCGCTACGACCAAGCTGTCCGCGACATGAAGCAATCAAAGGGACGAGAGCTGCGCGAGCTGTTGCCCAAGGGCACTGGGACTCATCATGCGGGCATGCCTCGCTCCGATCGCAACCTCATCGAGCGCCTCTTCGCTGAGGGTGTCATCAAGGTCCTTTGCTGTACAGCTACTTTGGCCTGGGGTGTGAACTTGCCAGCAGCAGCGGTCCTCATCAAGGGCACCCAGGTGTATAACGCACAGGAGGGCAAATTCACCGATCTTGGCATTCTCGATGTGCTGCAGATATTTGGTCGTGCAGGTAGACCGCAGTTCCAGGACAGCGGTATCGGCTTCATTGTCACGACGCACGACAGGCTTGATCACTATCTGAGAGCTGTCACCGAGCAGCAGCCTATTGAGTCACGATTCTCGACCAAGCTTGTGGACAACCTGAACGCGGAGATCTCGCTTGGTACGGTCACTACTGTGCAGGAGGGCGTACAATGGCTCGGCTACTCGTATCTGTTCGTGCGAATGCAGAAGAGCCCTCTGAACTATGGCATCGAATGGGCCGAGATTCGCGACGACCCACAGCTCGTGCAGCGGCGAAGGAAGCTTATAATTGACGCAGCGCGGACTCTTCAGAAGAGCCAGATGATCATCTTCAACGAGGCCACAGAGGACCTTCGCTCCAAAGATGTCGGTCGTATTGCAAGCCAGTACTACGTGCAGCAATCCAGTATTGAGATCTTCAACACCATGATGAGCCCCCAAGCCAGCGACGCCGACGCTCTTGCCATGGTCAGTATGAGCGGAGAGTTCGACCAGGTTCAGTCGCGCGAGTCCGAAGAGAAGGAGCTGAGCGCGTTGAAAGAAGAAGGCTACGTGGTGACCGAGATCAAGGGCGGTATCGGAACACCACACGGAAAGACGAACGTCCTCCTTCAGTCCCACATCTCTAGAGCACGCTTGGAAGACTTCACACTCGTGTCCGACACGAACTACATCACTCAGAACGCTGCACGTATTGCTCGAGCCCTGTTCATGATCGCGCTTAACAGACGTTGGGGCTTCCAGTGTCAAGTACTTCTAAGCCTGTGCCAGTCAATCGAGCGCCAGGTCTGGTCATACGAGCATCCACTGAACCAGTTCGATCTGCCTCAACCTGTTCTTCGCCAGCTTAACGAGAAGTACACCTCCATTGAAGCGCTTCGCGATATGGAAGCTTCGGAAATCGGCGAGCTGGTCCACAACAAGAAGATGGGCACTGTCATCTCGAAGATCTTGGACAACTTCCCAACTCTGAGTATCGAGAGCGAGATCGCACCGCTGAACCGCGACGTGCTTCGCATTAGGCTATTCCTCACCCCAGACTTCAAGTGGAACGATCGCCATCATGGGACATCCGAGTCTTTCTGGATCTGGGTTGAGAACTCGGAGACCTCGGAGATCTTTCACTACGAGTTCTTCATCCTCTCGCGCAAGAAGCTATACGACGAGCACGAACTGAACTTCACCATCCCTCTCTCAGACCCACTTCCTTCGCAGATCTACGTCAGGGCTATATCGGACAGATGGTTGGGGGCTGAGACCGTACATCCCATCTCTTTCCAGCATCTAATCAGGCCCGATACCGAGAGTGTGTATACCGACTTGTTGAACCTCCAACCGCTTCCGATTTCTGCACTGAAGAATCCTCTTCTCGAGGAACTATACGGACAACGCTTTCAGTACTTCAACCCTATGCAGACGCAAATTTTCCATTGCCTTTACCACACTCCCGCCAACGTACTCCTTGGATCGCCCACCGGAAGTGGAAAGACGGTCGCAGCCGAGTTAGCGATGTGGTGGGCATTCCGCGAGAAGCCCGGCTCAAAGGTTGTATATATCGCCCCCATGAAAGCCCTCGTCCGCGAACGTGTGCAGGATTGGGGCAAGCGACTCGCAGGTCCAATGGGTCTCAAGCTTGTCGAACTGACCGGTGACAACACCCCCGACACGCGCACCATCCGTGACGCAGACATCATCATCACCACCCCCGAGAAATGGGACGGCATCAGTCGTAGCTGGCAAACTCGCGGCTATGTCCGGCAAGTCAGCCTCGTCATTATCGACGAAATCCACCTTCTCGGCGGTGACCGCGGCCCGATCCTCGAGATCATCGTTTCGCGCATGAACTACATCGCCTCCCAGAGCAAAGGCGCTGTACGCCTCCTGGGCATGTCCACGGCGTGCGCCAACGCGAGTGACCTGGGGAATTGGCTTGGCGTTAAAGAAGGCCTCTTTAACTTCCGCCACTCCGTGCGCCCAGTGCCACTGGAGATCTTCATCGACGGCTTCCCCGAACAGCGCGGCTTCTGTCCTCTGATGCAATCCATGAACCGGCCCACCTTCCTCGCCATCAAATCGCACTCACCCGAAAAACCCGTCATCGTATTCGTCGCATCTCGTCGGCAAACCCGTCTCACAGCCCGAGACCTGATAAACTTCTGCGGCATGGAAGACAATCCTAGGCGGTTCTTGCACATGTCCGAAGAGGACCTCGCGCTGAATCTCACCCGCGTCAAAGACGACGCGCTCCGCGAAGCACTCAGTTTCGGCATCGGCCTGCACCACGCCGGCCTCGTAGAATCAGATCGTCAATTATCAGAAGAGCTGTTCGCGAACAACAAGATTCAAATCCTCGTCGCCACGTCCACACTGGCCTGGGGCGTCAATCTCCCCGCGCACCTCGTCGTCGTAAAGGGCACACAATTCTTCGATGCCAAAACCGAAGGCTACAAAGACATGGATCTCACCGATGTCCTGCAAATGCTCGGCCGCGCAGGCCGCCCGCAATTTGACTCCTCAGGAATCGCGCGCATATTCACGCAAGACGCGAAGAAGGAATTCTACAAACACTTCCTTCACACCGGTTTCCCCGTCGAATCCTCGCTGCACAAGGTATTAGACAACCATCTCGGCGCCGAAATCTCCGCCGGCACCATCACCACAAAGCAAGACGCACTCGACTACCTAACCTGGACATTCTTCTTCAGGCGCCTGCACAAAAACCCGTCCTTCTACGGCCTCGAGATCTCGGCGGAGGAACACAACACCACAGCCGCGCAGACCATGGCCAACGAGTACATGATCAACCTTGTCGAGAAGTCGCTGTCTGAACTCTCAGAATCGAGCTGCATCGCGCTCCTAGGCAAGGGACTCATCGACCCCACGCCCCTCGGCAAGATAATGAGCTACTACTACCTCTCGCACCGCACGATCCGGCACTTCGTCACGCACGCAAAACGCGATGCGTCCTTCGCCGACGTGCTCTCCTGGGTGTCCCACGCGACGGAGTACGACGAGCTCCCCGTGCGGCACAACGAGGACCTGATCAATGCGGAGCTGGCAAAAGCGCTTCCCCTCTCCACTGACGCGTTTGGCGGTCTGCCCTTGTGGGATCCGCACGTCAAGGCGTTCTTACTCCTCCAAGCGCACTTCTCGCGCATCGATCTCCCCATCTCGGATTACGTGGGCGACTTGAACAGCGTGCTGGACCAAAGCATCCGCATCGTGCAAGCCGGCGTCGACGTGCTCACAGAACTCGGCTACGCATCCTCCTGTGAAATGATGATCACGCTCCTCCAAGCCATCAAATCCGCGCGCTGGCCCTCCGACGGCCCGCTGGCCATCTTCCCCGGCGTAGACCCCGAGAAGGAAAAGAAGCGGCTCGAGCACCCCAGCGCCAGTCCGAAGACGCTGATAGAGGCTACCACGCTGTCGGCGCAGGAGCTGGAGAAAGCGGGCAGGTTTGCGGGCGTGCCGAATGCCATGCTGAGAAGATTTGCAGAGCCGGTGGCTAGGCTACCCGTGCTGAAGGTCGATGTGCAGAGTGTGAATGCGCTCGGGCTTACTGTGCGGCTGCAATGCAGCAACCCAGCGCGATCTGGGCCGGGAGGTGTGAGGATCTATGCGCCGAGGTATGCGAAGCCGCAGACGGAAGGCTTCTTCGTCATCCTTTCGTTCGCTGGAAGTGATGAGATTGTTGCGTTGAAGAGGGTGGGGTGGAGTGAAGCTGGAGGTGCTGGTGGCAGTGGGCGGGGTGGTGCTGCGGGGAGTGGAAGGGGCGGTGCTCGAGGAGGAGGCAGTGCCGGAGGTGCTCCGGCAGGTGGGAGTAAGTTGCTGGCCAAGGCACAGATCAAGATGCCGGAGGAGGCGCAGGGGAAGAAGGTCAGGGTTGTGGTGCTGAGTGATGCGTATTTGGGAATGAAGTGGGTGGTTGAAGGTGTGGATGTTCCTGAGGCGCCGAGGGTGGAAGACGGTGGGAAAGGGAAGGGAGGAGTGGAAGTGTAATATCCCTGCCAAATACTTAATCTGAAACTCTAAACGTGAGGCACCTTGGTTGGTTGGGCTAGGGTGTGGTCGAAGGGGTGTGGTCGAAGGTTCGATGTGGCAGTGGCACTGCCCAAGTGGTCCCCACCAGCGCTGCGGCTGTGTTCTGCCATCTCATCCACCAACTACTTCTTCTCGTGCTGCTGTATACATCATTGACGTTCTCTCATCATCACACAGCACGACACATGGATCCCTTCTCTATCACCGCTGGTGCTCTCGGAATTACCAATTTCGCCCTCTTCAGCATCGACCAAGTCCGCCAGACGATCAGCAGTCTTGCTGAAGGCCAGGATGTCGTCCAGGACATCACGGCAAACCTGGAAGCCATCCAGCGTCCGCTAACCGCCCTTCAGGAGTTCAAGTTTCCGGACCGCCCATCGTGCGCCGCCGCCATGGAGGATATGAGGAAAACGGGCGTGGCTGAAGCCGTAAACAAGTGCGGCGAGGCTTGCGCCGACTTCAACAAGAAACTCAACAAGTGGACGAAACATTCGACCAATTCAAAACTTTCTTTACGTGATCGTCTGTCAGTCGGCGTGTGGAACAAAGAGAAGATCAGTACGTTTAGGACCCGCGTCCACACTTGCCAGTCACTTGTTCAATTCTCAGTCGAGAGCACTCAACTGTATGTTCAAGTCCTCCATACCTCTGGCCATTATATGCTGATATAATCAAAGATTGGTTCAGCTTCAATCTGTTTCTGCCTCTGACGTGCACCATGAGGAGCTCAACAAGCGACTCCAAGCACTTGAAGATAGCGTTCAGCAGCATGTTAACGTGACAAAAACGCTTTGGGATGAAGCCCAGAAGCGCAAGGAGCAACTCAGCAAGGAACTAGAAGAAGAAGAAGAGAAGGAAGAAGAAGAAGATAATGACAGCGCTCAACAGAGCCTAGCTATGCAGGAAGTCGAAGAGCGGTCGCGCTTATTAGAGGCTGATAAATCCTTCGCAAATAGTATTTCTTCGCGGCTCCGTGCCATACTGTCAGGCCAGCAGAGTGGCAGCACGTACAGTGGGACGATATCAGGGACCAATTACAAGGGGGCGCAGGTTGTGAACAACCCTGGTACCCTCAACTGGACGTCGAATTGATGAAGACAATGACCCGGCATAGCAAGTGAGTCGCTCTTTTGTGCAAGGCCATTGTATGTTATCGGGAAGGGTTGCAAAGTTGGATGACTGGCTGAGGGGAAATTTCCGCTTCAATATTTGTACTTGGGTTAGATTACGGTTTAGAAGCAATAACGACCTGTTCTTACTCTACTGAGCTTTACGTCTGTGTGCACAATTCTCAGAGTCAGCCGCACCATTGGCGCGGGGCCAGCTGCGCAACGCCTCTTTACTCCTAATCGCACTTCCCGCAGCCTACCTCCTACATCCTCCCTGTGTAGGGCCTCACCAGGGGCCTTCTTTTCATACAGTCTCCTTCCAACGTATTCACCTCCCACATCCTCAGTCGCCTCGATATGCCTTACCTGCGCCGCTATGGCCACGCAACACGCCACCGCGAACATCACAGGACCGAACGATCGGGGCCTACAGGTTGGCAACAACCCCCGGCACTATCAACTATAGTGTCTACGCTCGGGCCGGCACGTTTCCGCTCAATCTTGCCGGCACGGACGCTAACAGGAACGAGCCACAGATCGAGCGCGAACCCCGCCGAAACCATGCTCCAACCTCCCCTTCCGCAGAGACGACGACTTCGTCGAGCGCGGCGACGTCCTCGAGCGCATCGCCCGGCGATGCTCACGGCCGGCGGGGCGCGCGGCGCTCGTAGGCTTCGGCGGCTTCGGGCACGACTCCAGGTCCTCGCGGGCGTCTGACGAGCGCTAACTTGCAGCCAGGAAATCACAGCTCGCGATCGAGTATGCGCACTGCGTTCGACGGACTTCGCCCGACACCTGGATCTTCTGGGTGCATGCCAGCAACTCGGCACGGCTTGAGCAAGCCTTTGGCGACATCGCGGAAAGAGTGGGGCTCTGTTCTCAGCCGGGTGCCGCGGTAGACACCGTCCCGGCTGTTTGCAGATGGCTGTCGAACGAGGCGAACGGGCGGTGGTTGATGATCGTAGACAACGTCGACGACGAGATTGCGATCGAGTCCCAGGAAGACGGGCAGGGCATACCGCTGGCCTCGCTGTTACCGCAGAGCGACCATGGAGCGGTTGTCATCACATCACGGAATGCTGATGTTGCACGAAGCCTGGTGGGCCGCCCGCAGGATATCATCCAGGTCGGTGCCATGAGCGACAGCGAGGCTGTAGAGCTTCTGCGAAACAAGCTCGGAGAGGAGCCGTCGGACGGTGCGACCCAGCTTGTTAATGCTCTCGACTGCATCCCGCTCGCAATCGTTCAAGCGGCGGCATACATAAATCGACGGAGGCCGCGAATGTCGATCGCAAAGTATTTCGGCCAGCTCAAGGGGATCGAGGGGCAGGTAGAGCTGCTCCGGAAGGCGGCTCCCGATATGCGACGTGATGGGAAAGCACTGAACTCGGTGCTTGCGACGTGGCAAATGTCCTTTGAGTATATACGCCGGCAACGACCGTCGGCGGCAGACCTACTCTCCTTCATGAGCTTCTTCAACCCGCAAAGCATTCCGGACTTCATGATTCGTCACTACACGGACCATAAGAACGAGGAACAAGACAGCTCACTAACAAATGGAGAAGACGACGACTTTGAGAAAGATGTAGCACTCCTTCGTGCCTTCTCGCTGGTCGACACGAAACAACAGCGCGAGGACGAGTTTGAGATGCACAGGCTCGTGCACCTCGCGACGGGCGTATGGCTGAAGTCGGCCAACAGACATGGAATGTGGCGTCGAGCCTTTATACAAGCAATGGCACAGGAGTTCCCTGAAGGCTATTACGAGAACTGGGCGAAATGTCGGACTCTCTTTCCACACGTATTGCCTATCGTAGAGCAGAAAGAGCCAGGTACTGGAGAGACTGATACGTGGGCCTTACTGCTGCACAACGCTGGCTGGTACGCGTTGCGACAAGGACTGTTCGATCAAGCAGAGGGCATGGTCTCAGAAGCTCTAAGGATTCGAAGGGAGATCTTAGGCAACTATAAGGCCAGCACACTTCTCAGCTCGGACCTTCTTGGCTCTGTCTGGGCGGGTTTAGGCAAGTACTCAGAGGCGGAACCGATGCTCAGGCAGACGCTGGCGGCGCTTGAAGAGATAGTTGGGGTGGACCATCTAAACACGCTGACGACTAGGAACAACTTGGCGGAAGTACTGCAAAGCCAAGGCAAGTACCCAGAGGCAGAATCGATGCATAGGCAGATGCTAGCGACCGAGAATAAGGTGATTGGTGTTGACCATCCGACCACGCTTTGGAACATGAATAACTTGGCGGTAGTGCTGCAAAGCCAAGGCAAGTACTCGGAGGCGGAATCGATATGCAGGCAGACGCTGGCGACGCGCGAGAAGGTGCTTGGTGTCGACCATCCTTCCACGCTAATAACCATAAATAACTTAGCGCTCGTACTAAGCAGCCAGGGCAAGTACTCGGAGGCGGAATCGATGTACAGGCAGACGCTGGCGACGCGCGAGAAGGTGCTTGGGGTTAGCCATCCAGACACGCTGAAGAGCGTCTACTGCCTCGCTCATCTTCTTGCAAGTCGCCATCGTTACGATGAATCTGCTGCGCTTTATGAAAGAGCATGCGATGGCTACAATACCGCTCTCGGGGAGGATCATCCAACTACCCGTCAATGCCGCCGATACTATGCGCAGATGCTTAAGGCTCAACTACGGGACGCGCCTGAAGTTCCTCCAAACATGGCACTTGATAGCGCAAGCAGAAAAGGCGCGAAAGGATCACGACTGCTACATGTATTCGCCAAGCTTAGCCTTGGACATTCCAAGGAAAATACGTCATGATGGAAGCAATTATATGATACTATATACTGCGCTCTATAGCTATGTCTGGTTACAGAAAAGAAACTTGTCCCTTGTCCTACTAGGCAGGGCGTTAAGCAAGTCGTGCGCGAGTCATATTTGAAGGGAGCGTCCAGCGCATTTGCGACGGAAAAATCATGTCAGCAGTGATCAATTACAGCTAAGCTGTTAGGCTGGAGCGTTGAATTCTTCCGAAGAGCGATCCTAAGCTGGTCGAATGCGAATCAGCGCAGAGACACCACTGCTTTTCAGATGCTGTCGCAGGGCTCGGGATTGGGTTATCAGATAATGAGCTTCGACTTGACGAGTCATTAGCAGGAGGCATGCAGTTTTGGCGCATCGACGGGGATTTCTTTTTCTTCAAAGCCTCACCTCAAGCGAAGCCGCATATTGGTGGCGGCGGCCGAGGCCCTCCGTGTCCAGATATCGTCAGTCCCCCCCGTTGCTCATAGTGGACATTGTCAGCCCTGGTTCTCTCGTTGCTGTCGTTCACATGCCATTTCCTGCCTGCCTCTATCCTCAAAGTCCGCATTAGCTCTGATAGCATGGACGACAGCGACAAAAGCAAGAAAAGCAAGGAATCTGAATCACAAATTATTGTACCTGCAATCGGCACATTGATCAAAAGTAACACCTGGGACCGGGGAAACCATAACGATCATCAAACCGGAATGGGGATTTCCGAGCACCGACGTCTGCCGTTGTACCTCTTAGCCACAAGCATCGGTGCTCCTATGCTATCCTTGGCTGCGCTGGTCTTCCTCTTCTTCCTGTGGTACGGAGATCACGGCAATCCTACCTGGCGCGCAATTGTACTTTCCAACTGGGTGACTCGAGCGATTACGTTAACTACTGTGGCGATGAGACTCGCAGTCTCACTTCAATCGGCGATAGCTACTTCCATGTTGGCATCCATTGTAATAGAGGGCCCCGGAGTTCGACTGGTCGACTTGCCTCAGGTATCTCTGGCTAGACACTCAAGTAGCAGCCCGCTTGCCTTCATTTTGGTCCTAATGCGACAACCAAAAACCCGGATATTCACCCTTACGCTTGCCTGCTACATATTCCTCACACTGGCTATCCAATTTACTTCGACAATGCTGCTTAATGATGTCACCATCATTACTCTTCCTACCGACCAAACGGGGAGTATCATCCCTGTAGGATTTCTCCCTGCTACTCGTAATGATTCGCTTGCATCATATGTAGATGGCATATACAACGGTCTAAAGTACTGGACGCATCCACCAATGGCATTTCAGACGTTTGGAGAATATAGCGAGACGGTTGCACAGCTTGACTCGGTGGACGATACTGGGATCAGTATCCGCGCCTTCTTTCCATATTCGAACCAGTCTGAGAGGGAGAATCTGCACAGCTATTCTGGGCCAGCTTCATTATTCGATGCACGAGTAGTCTGTGTGCGGCCGGCCCTTCACAATCTGCACCTCGTTCCGCAAGGTGAATTCGAATACCTTCTTTCTGGTCGTGTCACACCTGAGACATCCGTCAGCGGCGTGGTTCAGAATTTTGACGGCGTGGATTTTTCCTGCCCTGTTTCATCCGTTGAAGACTTCTGTGTCTTTGATGATGAATCAAACATGTGCGTCTACAGCGCGTATACAATCTGCAGGCTGAACATTTCCGCTGGTGGTCTAATACCGATTCTGGATCCTACAAATAACGCGAGTCTTAAGAATGTATGGCATGACGAAAGAACATTCTTTAAAGAAGCGTTGCCTCATGGAAATTGGGTCGCCTGGTCTTCAGCCCAACCAAACCTGTCGTGGCCAGTCGACCTTGGGAGTGCATACTTGATCATGAATATCACTACAAGCATATTCTCGATGGACCCCAACTTTACCTTAATCTCCGATGGATCGCCAATCGACCTAGAACCCAATCTGACCACCGTGACTCGAGCTGGTCCATGGTCCCGCATTGCTATTCCGATACTGGGCTCTCCAGACTACTCTTTCAGGGCTTCCATTTGTTATGATGCAGTGTAAGTTCATGTTATCCCAATTAGATAATTCAACTTATAAGAAATAGGCCCGAGGATTGGAGCCAACAGCATCTGCAAGACTTCCAGGTGTCTGCCACTCGGCGTACATCTCGAGATGAGCCATCTTCTGGTTTCAACCTGCAAACGGGATCGTTTGAAACTTCCGATATCCGGCATCAATTGGGCATCGCTGAGTCAGTCCAACCGTCGGGCGACCGCCCGGTATTAGAGTTAGGGTCCGAAATCTTGCAGGCACTGTCACAACTGAGAGAACAATGGTCGATACCTACAGACGACGTCCTCATGCAAACCGAGTCATGGTTCAACCTATCCGTGGCAACTTACGCTTGGATTGGAATGAGAGCGAAGGAGGAGCTGGGCATAGGGCAGAGCTTGCTTTACTGCATTTTTTGCACGGAGAGCAACCAGACGAGTCTGGTCAATGTTCTTCAAGGATCAATCGTCAAGGACACCCTCCAGGAAACGGACTCACCAGCGCTGGCGCTACAAGCTCAATTAACAATGCTCATGCGTCTGGCCTACTATACCTGGCTTCCGTTATTCGATGCTGAGGCAAATATAACAACGACTTCCTTTTCTGCGTCCCTCGCACCAACGTCACATCGGGGTCTCTGGGCAGTCGTCGCAATTTCGATTACACACCTTACTCTTACTATTTACATCAGCTTGCTTTATTTTACGCGAACGGAATACAGTTCGCTCGGAAACGCTTGGTCGGCATTTGCGCAAGTTGCTAGGGCGGGAGCAGCTCATGCGTTTATTCATGACGATAAATTTACTACGGGATCTGAGATATCTCAGCATCTGCAAAAACACGAGGATGGGTCAGTGCGATTCAGAATCAGGCGAGATAGAAATGGTCTGGTGGTTGCATCTGTAGCCAAGGGAAATAAGGAATAGACGTCATATTCCTCGTCAGACTAAGTTCTGAGAGTTTTTACCATGCGGAATTGCAAGGGCGGGCAGGAAACACAGTGAGCCTTGCAGGTTTGTGCAATCTAAAACAATAGTAATATTTATTATATATATAGGCTTTTGATTCGTTCCCCAAGGTCCAGGGCTTGGACCTTCCACTGTGTTCCATCATCTTGTGTTTGATACCGTGCTAGCCACGAAGACCCCTCCCACCAGACTCATATATAGGCTTTATAGTTACTTAAAGTTAAAGTATCTCTTATTTATCTTGCTACACGGTGCGTCTTACTATGCAGTGTTGGGTATTATACGGTTAGGGTTACGAACAGAGAACATAGAAAGTATGAGACGAGTAGCTTTTGAGATGATTGTATTTGATTCGGTTGAGCTGACGCTGTAATGACGCCTGTATGCATGCATGCTCGAGCGTTGTGGCGCTCGGGGTATCTGAGTGTAAGGAAAGAAAGACCGTGATGCCAATGATTGCCAAGCAGGGAAAGAAAGACATGTAACCCGTGCCACATAACTCCTGCTCCAGTCGCCAATGCCAATGAATGCGCAGATTGCACGACAGTGAGAACCAAGACCTCACCTTTTCGGACGAGTCCAACAGAATCTCCGTGCTCATGTTTGCGATGTTGATGTTGATGTTGATGGTTGTAGTTATCGATGGGAGAGTTCGGGAACGCGGGCGAGGTTTGTGTGGAAAGAGTTGTCGAGAGGCCGCATGCTCCCGAGAGAAATGCGAGCGTGGAAGCAGCAACCGGGCTCTCTGTCTAGTCGCCAAAGACGATAAAGTCGGCGCCCTCGACGTCTTCGATCTCGACCTCCTCCTCGTTATCATCATCTTCGTCCTCCTCATCGTCGCTGTCGTCATCGACCCTATCCCAATCCTTATCCTCGTCGTCGCTGTCCTCCTCTTCGTCATCTTGGGTGTCCCGATCAGCGGTGTGGCCCACGATAATAGCGAGTCTCCTCTCCACCTCCCCAATCGCATCCTCCTCCTCGCCATCCTCATCATCGGCGTCAGCCTGGAAGGTGTACTTGCCAGGTTCGTACCGGGGGTGTTTGCGACAAAAGTACTGCAGCGGCCGACCGTTCTCGAAGGACGTCTCATTGTCGAAGCTAACACTGCGCGCCTGGCTATCCTGCGAAAGTAGACTGGCGAAAGAATAGCGCTCGAAGGAGGAGAACGACGAGCGACCGGAGGACGAATTCGACGAGCTCTCGGTGGAGTGCTCGATGCTCGCCCAGTAGAGCTCGAGTGCCTCGCTGGCAGTCTTGACGTCCTTGCCCTCACCCTGCTGCATCTCGTCGGCCTGGCTGTGCGAGTCACGGCGACTGGCGTGCTGCTCGCGCCACTCGAGCTCCTTCTGCGCGACGACCTCGAGGCGGTGGACTTCGTTGGCGAGCTGGAGTTTGCCGGCGCACCAGGCCTGGACGAGCGCGGTGCTCTCGGGGGGCTCCCAGCGCTGCTTCATGCCGTTGCCGGCGTCGTCCATGGCGCGGTCGAGCTTGCGCATGTAGACGAGGTGCATGTCGATGGTGCAGACGGGGCAGCGCTCTACTTTCTTGTCCTTCAGCTGGGCCATGAGTTCGTCGTCGGCGGGGTGGATCGCGTGCTTGCAGATGTCTGCGACGCCGCTTTCCTCCTTGACTGTCTCGCGCTTCCACGAAGGGACGAAGCTGCCGAGGAGGTTGTCGGAAAGATCGCCCGAGTCGCGCTTCTTGAGCCAGGCCTTGAAGTCGGAGTACTGCGAAGCGGTCGGGAGATAGCCGCGATAATGGAGCGGAATAAGGCCTTTGGTGAGCTGCCAGTGGCTGTAGTACTTGAGCTCGTGGGGGGTGAGGATTGTGGACGCGGGCACCGTACAAGACGGGCGGACGCGGTCGGAAGGGCGCGACATTGTGAGGGTATGCGCAGTGTGTTTTCGGCGTAGGTGTGTTCGCGAAATATTGTGACTTGGTAAGTGTGTGTAGGCCACGAGTGCGCCGCGCGCTTTCGGTGGTGTCAGGCAAAGAGTGGTATTTCGCGCGTGCCAACGTGGGTGTGCGGGATTTGTGGGTGGACGGGCTGTGGATTGTGCGAAGAAAATACTCCGAAGAGAGTTTTCCTTTCGGTGCGGCAGCAGGACTTTGAGGTCCGGGGGCTGCGACGGCGTGCGTTGTGTTGAGGTGAACGCTGGGAGGCACAATGTCTATGGCTTGGCGTTCGTGCGTTGCAGGCCATCACCTATTGTTCGGAGATTTTGGGGTCGAATTGAGTGCGCCCGTGCGCTGTTATTGTTGAATAGGTAGAGAGTGAGTGAGGATGAGAGTGAGCTATTGTGCTCGGTGTGCGTGGAGGTCTGTCTTATTGTTGCGCCGTTTGCTGGGGCTGCGAGCAGTCGGGGCGTGAGTGAGGCTTGTGCCGTGTGCGACCGCTCTTCACGATGGAGCTTCCTTGGTTTGGCAGTCGTGAGCTGGGCAAGTAATGTGATGAGGATTTGGTTTCGCGTTGAAAGGTTGGTGGTTTGTAGGGTAGGTGTGGCAAGAGTGAGGTTGAGGCTGACGATCTAGAGAGGTGTGACTGGTTTGATGTTTCAGCTCCGAGGCTGCCTGCTTAGCGGGGCCCACGATGCGATTTCGGTTTTTCCTACTCTTTTACTTGGAGTATGAAGGCTTGTAGATCTGGTGAAATGAATTTGAGAAGTGACGATTTCGGGGGTGTCAAATGGCCTGCGCGAGGCGTGGCATTTCTCGAATGGTCCATCACGATCGATGACGTAGCTCGTTCCGAATTTCCAGGTTGGGCAGAGGGAAGGTACTACCTCGAGGTACCATACTGATCGAGTACATACATAATGAATACCGCATCGTGGGCTTGAGTTCACATCTATTGAACATATTGTCTTGGAGAGGTGGAGTGAACAGGCGGAAATATGGACCGAGGTGATGAAAACGGCTGAAAATGCAGGGGAACCGGAAGCGATCCGATTTGTTGAGAATTGGCCACATCCTTTCGGAACGCAAAACAGAAGAAAGCCAACCTCATGTTCGAGAAATGATGAGAAAGCCGTCTGAGCTGCTTTGGGTCATACATACCTCAAGAGCAGTTGAATGTCGCGTCGCGCTCTCCAAGCCTTCCAGCCTCGGAAAAGACGGCGGCTCTTGGCGCTGAATTTTAAAACCTCCCTCCTTTCATAATCGCAATATTAATCTGCTTGCTTCGTCTAATATCACGGCGTCGAGGCTCAGTGAGACTCGCCATCTGCATCGGTCTTCTGGATTCACGCCAGATTTTGCCGGAACGGCGATCACCGTACCGTGTGCGCGCCTACCAGGACGGATCACGTGCGATAAACCCATCGTTTGAAAGAGGGACTTGATCAAAAGACGTCTTGCCTGAGGTACAATCGACGAGTAGTGCTGACGCTACCTGTAGAATGATGTCGTTGAACACCAAAGCCATCATCGTTCCGTCGAAACACGGCATTGTCCTCTCGTCTACCGTCCCAATCTCCCACACGCTCCCCTACCAGCCGTCTGCCTTCCATTCAGTCCACCAAGTTTCATTGCTCAAGCATTCCCCCACATCTTCTTGTTGTCAAAGAACAAGAATTGTCTGGGGACAAAGGACTGCGTTGATCTCGTACTCGTTATCTTGCGTGGTATTGCATCGCCTTTTGCCATGCCTGGAATAAGGTCAAACCAAGGCTCGGAGAACCTAGCCGGTGCCGTGGGATGTACATACTAGCCGACTTGCATCTGTTATGGGTCATTGACGAACCTGCGTACGGTTTGTTGACAAAAGGGACTGTTGGTCATGGTCGTCCTCTTATCCCACACTTTCCCTCGACAATTGAGTATCTAGCTGCAATTACTACCTCGAGCGCAGTCAAGTTGGCCTTCAGCCGAGGTCACCGGCCTCCGTACCGCCATCCGATCGAGACTCTCCCTAATGGCGACCCGCCAGATCAAGAGACTGAACTTATCAACGCGTACACATCTGCCTCATCAAACATACTCGGCCCTTCCATAGTCCCAGCCATGAGCCCTTTAGTCTGTTCGAAAGACTATTGCACCATGTTCGCCGGACAAAAGAACTACGTAGCCTGTTGCCCAACGTATGCTCACCCCACATATCCATGGTTTGGCCTCACAGCTCGCAGTAGTTATTGATTACGCCCTCCGCACAAACCCGTCGACACGAAACGACCTGCGTACGGTGGTGCGTGCTACAGCGACCTCTCCATGGGAGAAACATTCTCTGTCGTCGCGTACGACATCGACGGCGAGACTACGAGCCAGGCTTTGGTGCAAGCATGTCGAGGGCTCAGGCGTACGCGCACCCTATCGATGGCTGGGCGCCGACATCACCAACGGCCATCGGGTGCTCCGAGACGCTTTCGTCTTGCTCGGACCCCATCGGTTCGGGCACCTCGCATACCTCCTCCGCTACCCTTCCCCTTCCCTCCACCGCATCCGCCCTGATCTCCATTCCTATCACCACTACCGCCGTCAAACAGAAGTCCCTCTCCCCCGGCGCCATCGTCGGCGCAACAATCAGCGGCGTCCTCGGCCTCGCTGCCTTTATTGGCCTTACATGAACTGTCCTTGTCTACCTTCGAAAGCACAACGGGCCGCCGCCGCCGCCTCCTAACTATGATGCGTCGTCTCCGCGTCGTGACGTTATCTTTCGGTACGGCAAGAATTCGCTGGCGTGGGTGACCAAGCGGCCGGCAGTGAGGGAGCTGCATGAGATGCCGGCGGTGTCGACGTAGGCGGAGCTGTATGGTGGAGATGGGGAGGGAGAAATGGAGGACTGAGGGAGAGGTTTGAGTTATGGAAGGTGCAGGTTTGAGAGGTGGAGTCGAGATCGGAGCGATACTATTGGGGTTCGAATGTCACTGGAGCTGTGGATCGCGGTGCTGCAGTTCCCTGTGATGCGAGGTGGATCGGACGGGTTGAGGCGGGCGTACTGTCCTGATACTGCCCAGATAGTTTCTTAGACGGTTTCTTCGCGCCACCCGAAGGATGACAGGAGTGCGCATACGAAACAGCAACCACAGTCATTAGGTCGTTCGATGGGGGGAGAGGCACCAATCATCGGTCGTCCAATATATTTCCACCCTTTTCATAGTACCTCCTGAGTAGCCTACCCGTATGTATATCCATCTCCTTACTTTCGTGTATTTGTCTTCTCCGTCTCGGCTGTATGATGTGCCCAAGGCCACGGCCTTGCAGCCGTCTCGCAGATTGGGTGTGTTGCTGCATAGAGAAACCGAAGTCGGCCTGCCACCTTGCCTTTCTGTACATGTTGATGGCGGCATCTGCGCATCCATATAGATTACAGTAAGCGTTGCCTTTGCGCGCGCGCTGAAGAGGGGCAGGGGAATGGGATCATAACCGCGTCTGCTTTAATCATTGGCGGAGTCGCATGGCTTCAAATGGATAACGCTCTGCTACTGATCCGACATAAATCACAGCATCTGGCTTCCTGAACTGTGAGAGCTCAGTCAATGGCGAAGTTGCTCAAGGGATAGAGAGAGTCCATTCATTCCTGAAGGTCCCCATCTAGGACCCAAGGCACGAGAGTAACGCCACAATACAGGCTCGTTGCGTCGCTATTCTGCGTACATGTATCTCCAGACTTTTGGGTACTGACTTTGAGGGGCATTTTGCATCTCCTGGCATCTGGAAGCACAGTCGCGCCGGCTCAGCATGACCATTGCTGAACTCCCACGGCGAAGTCACCAAATCCTCATAAGTAGCTATAAACGCAAATATACTCTTCGTACGTAAATGATCTGTCTCTTTTGAATCCAATTATCATGACATAAACCCTTTGCGATTTTGCATACGCCCATATGTCGTCACTCTCGGTGCGCACCTGCAAGTCTTGGCATCAAAACAACTTAACACCACGCACCACACCACCACGATAATCGCAATTTCCCACAATCGCCCTACCTCGCTATTGCCTAGATCACGCAATCAAATTTTCCAAATTGCAACGCCCGATTAGGCAATCCTCACGCTGATCAGGCCATTTTTCGCGGTGAAGGTGAGCCAAAATACCTTTTCACTTCGTCCTTCCTACGTCAAATCCAGGTGACTCACCCTCTCACCTCCGACTAACGGGGCTTAGCGCCGCCAGAAGTGAGGCCGCTCCCACCCATAAAAGAGTGCCCCCCAATGCTTCCACCTTCTTTTCTCCACGCTCCGCCAGCGTCGCTGCCACCACATCACGACTGCAAGCAAGACTTCGACACCCGGCTTACTTCGCCGCCGTGCGAACAACATAATTTGACTTTTCTCTTACGACAAAACACTCGACATGCGACCAAATCGACTGTGGCCTATGCCGACCTTCGGGAACGCAGAACCACCGCCGATCGACCGTGGGCGAGGGTACGGGTGGGTTTGAAGGCTTGTCTAACAAGGCATGTCCGGACCCCGGAGCTGGCTCGACGCTCCCAAAGGGACCGCTGCGATGTTCTGTGAGCCGGAGAGTGATTAAAACCGTTGACGTGGGGACTGGCCAGCCTTTCCTCTATAGTTATGACTTCCCAGTAAGTTGTCCCTCCCCCCTCCACTTTGGCACTTCGCTGACGCTGCTCGCAGGTTACTCGAAAGAGTATGCACACGTTGTGATACCCGGCGCGGTAGGCAACAGGGTTGTTCCTCTGTCCGTCAAGATAATTTAATCGGCACAATCTCCTTGAGCTTGCTCAGGACCGCTCTGACTCCCTTCCTATTCGGATTGTCGGAATCACTCTCCGGGCAGCATGGTGTCTTTTTTCTAAACCATTGCTGAAATGCACCCTCCAGAACAGAGCAGTACTAGGTGGTCTCGGCCCGGTTGGCAAGTGCGCATCGGCGGGAGGGCAAGAGGGACTACGCATTCCGGGGAATACGCCCTGGGGAAGCAGCGGGGTGTGCTCCGGTGAAGAGATGGCGAACAGCCTGCGTGGCTTCGGCGAGCGGTGGATTGGTGAAAAGAGCCGAGGGCGAGGGAGCGCAAGGACGGTAAACTAGATGAGAGGAGCACAGCCTGGGGAAGAGGAGGTAAAGCTTCGCCAGCGGGGCCTTCACCCATGATGAGGAGTTTCTCCGAATGGGTGTGACAGGGACGCTGAGGGGCGGGAATTTTTGAAACCTACCTAGTTGAGCTTGCTTGACTATTACCTTCGGGTATGAAGATCACCTAGTGATCACTCAGTCGGTCGCCACTACCCGCAAGGTGCTTTGCACCTGGGTGACTGGTCCTCGTTGTGGCGGTCGACCTCTTCTCACAGCCTTCGGGCTTTGAGGGAATTTTTGGAACACACCTAAGAGCTTGCCTCTTATTACCATCCACCATTTTTTTCATTGACTTGTCTGGCTTGGCCGGGCAGTTGAGGAAGAAGCTTGGTGCTCAGTTTCGAAGCCGCAGTTGAGATCGTGATAAGTTTTTCTGGTGTTGAGTTTCGGCGACGGAGCCACACCGCGTTGCAGTTCTCTCCCAAGGTCTCCTTCAGCACAACCCCATCGCCCAGGCTAAGATCCAAGCACGGCACCGTCTCCACTACTCGTATAGCATTTTACTTGTTCAAATACAATTGAAAACCCCGCGATACCACAAAACGAGCCTCTTCGTGTTGAGTTTGTCCATCTGCCACCACGGTTGCCGCACCGCACTTTCCACCCTACAAATGCTTGGACAGAGAGAACGCTACCCACGGGTACCTCAGTGCTCAAAGAAGTTCAATAAGACAACTCGAACTTGATAAAAGACTTCCGATACTCCGTCACCACCCTCCCACAGCCTATCAAAGGTGGCGCAGTCCACCTGCAAGCCATCGGCTGCGATAACCATAAACGCACCAGCCTTGGCCCTACTCAGCTGATCACAAGTCCCAAGAATCTCACTTGGCAGCCTTCCGGAGGTTCCCCAACGTCAAGCTACTGCGAGGAAATTGCATAGAGCTGGTGGATTGACCGAATAGTGTTGTGGGGAAGATACTCGACCCTACGGATTCTCTGGACGGTGAGTGCAACATTCGAGTAGAAGTGCGTAAGGCTGATGCTCTCAAAGAACTGTATCGGCAGGCAAGAATTGCGGTGACAGACGACGCAGTGCTATCCGGAAGCCCCACGGCCTCAGACGGGCAATCGAGCATTTCCCCTACCAAGCCCAGAGGTCTCACGATAGGCGCGAAAGCGGGGATAGGCGGCGGAGTGGGTGCATGGTGCTTGCTCGCTGTCCTTGTTGCTATATGGTTATGGCTTCGGCGTCGCAGCTCGAGGACTCAAAAGTCTGTGGTCACAGAGTCTCCTCACAGTTATCGAGCAACGCCGCTAGCTCTGGGACTTGCAGCTTTCGGCCCTGACGCTCCAACACCGTAGTTCCTCAACGAATATTCCCTATATCGCGATCCGAGAGCCTCCTGGAGCTCAAGCAACCACTCAACACTCCTGCCTGTGCCGGGACTCCACCAAGGATATATGCATCAACTACCCTCTGTTCAAGAACCAGCCTTCGAGCTTGGCCCTTTTGGTCCGAGAACTAGGGTGAATGGGGCTGAAGATGGTATCCAAGAATGAAGCTTTGAATACCATTCGATATCAATCCTGGGAATGGCAGCGGTCGAAAGAGCGAGCGAGATCTGAAATGCGCGCTTGGAGAAGCGATGCTGTTGTCGTAGGATCATGAACGGTGATGCTTGTGGGATTCAAATAGAAGATGGAAAGAAAAGGTACTAAAGACAGTCTGGGGGACAGCTCCTATCACAATGCTGGGTCTTCCTGAGTCTCGGGCGCAAATGTGATCAGCTTATCCGTGGCTATGCTGCAATGCAAGTCAGTTTCGTTAATCTGAAGAGAGAGGCTAGGGTGCGGTTGGAAACATTTTCGCCCCATGACTGTGTCACGAATTGATGACAACGCGCGTCCAGCGACCGTCAGCCCTGGGGCCGGACCACCTAAGCGTCGAGAAATGTTGCTAGGTAACAGCACCCAAATCTTCTTAACTCCAGGCTCACCCGGGAGGAACTCTACCGTTAACGTAGGTTGATCCAGTCCGTGGATTTGCCGCAAGATATTGATTTGAAAAGAAGCGCGGTTTGATCGACACCCCAAAGGTGAGCATACCCACGGTATCCGAAGGATCGCACGAAGTTGACAGATGCTATAGGGTCCCGTATCAACGCGTAACCGAGGGATTAACGAACACAACTGCGCGCGGTTTGCTCACCGCCGCCTGACAGAACCGTACTGCGGACGCTGGACTCCTGCTGTGTGGCCCGAGCCTTGAAGAGTGTCGAAAAGCTTCTGGAATACTCCTGGGATAATGCTCGTCTTCGGCGTAATAATGGCCGTCGCAATCTATGGCATGACGCATTTATACAGTTCCTGGCGCGAATATCGAGACAAAGCTCCAAGCTCACCTGTCCGTTCTGAGCAACTCCCCGACGGCTGTCGTCGTCGTGGCCGTCACCCACAGGCATCCTGGAGTAGTTGGACCCAAACGTTGAATGACGAGGCAAGGACTCCGACTTTGAGTGTATCGCATGCTCAGCCTCAGAGGTCGACGATTATTGAGTTGAGGAGCATGCTGGCTGCGATGACGGAAGCCCGAGGAGAGCATAGCGAAGGGATGCCAGATCCAGACGGCCGACAAGGCCACGAGCGAAGTCTATTGGAAAATCATGAAGCAAGTGATGGCGGCGACGGTCCATGAAGCTTGACGGCAGGTCTCTGTAAGCAGATGAACCTTCAATAGTAATCGACGCAGGGATGTTCTACACTAATTTGACCAGCACAGATCACGACTGCTTGCAAACACTGGTGCACTTTCTCTGCCGCATTTGCAACAACGACCATGGCTCTAACGATCCTATCTTCCCAGCCTCATGAGCTCATCAATTCGAGTCGGCTCTTCTCGCGTTTTCGTCTATCGATTTCTGTTCAGTGGCGTCGCTACTGTGATACCAGATTCCCATGGGATCCGCCTGCCCTCTCGGTAGCACGTGCGATTCAACAGGTCCACATCGGTTTGGTCGGCAACACCTTGTCGGATCCGCGCCGCTGAGGACTAGGAACCGAGGATCAGAAACGATAAAGACAAATCCAGGGTGGCCGCATGGCGGGGGTAGGTCGACAGAAGAAACCACTTTCTTAATTGACAATCGAAATCGTTGTGTTGGTTCTCGCGTCTCACCTCTGGGCTCATTTAAACCTCAGTGCGGCTCTGTCTATGTCGCAAACCTCTGAACACAGGATACGTGCAGCTCGGCATGTGGCTGTGGACTGATGATCACAAGTTGAAACTCTGGACACCCGATATGTGCAGCTACCTGGCTGTGAGCTGGTCAATCAAATTTGGGTTGCATATATTACACGCCGAATTCGACCTTTGGGCCCCATCTTCTCGCAACATATGCGTGTCTCGCTGGTGTAAGGCTCTGGCTATGCAGGACTTCCCGCTCGATGACAAGCATATGAGCCCCTCGCCTGCAAAACCCATCGGCGAGCTACTCCAACAACCGTCTGCGGTGGACGACAACGTCACTATCAGCGATGCGACCGTCAAATCGGAAAGAGACAAGGAGCAGTGGAAACACCTTGTATTGTTCTAGTGTGGCCTAGAAGACTTGCAAATCTCAACCGTCCACGTTTCAATTTTACCGACAATTTTTCGGTCATCTCTTAAAGGTGTTTTCATTCTTTGTTTCCTTGCTGGTCACAATTTCCGAAGCGCGCAGAAGGTGGTTCCGAATAACAAGATAGCCTCTGTTTATTCGTGAGAACAGAGGATCTGATCAAGTAGCCTTTTTCGACTTAAAATAACTCTCAATCTGCTGTTCCTCACAGGAATGAGGCACCTTGGAAAAAAGAACTGTCAACTTCGTTCTTTTAAGTGAAATACTATTGAAACGCCCACCGACTTGGACCCATCTTTCGAACGAGCAATTTGGTTCTCTTTAGGCAATAGGTATTAAACAGCGCCTGCGCACAATCAAATCACTTCTCCCCCACCAACTTGCCGGCCAAGACGGCCTTAACAGTATCCTCGAGACTCTCCTCCTTCAGCCCCAACTTCTCATTCCACAACCCCGCATTCCTGTTATCTCCAAGACTATCTCCTCCCAGCGCGGCAGCTCGAATAAGAGCGGTAACACCGCCAACGAAGTCGTTCTTCTTGATCAACTCGCTACCTTCCGTGATGAGCTCCTTAGTGGTAGTGTGCTTCACAGTCCACTTCTGACCGGAAACCTTCTCAATCTCTGTGAGGATCTCAGCTTGAGAGGTCGTAAACGAGCCAACCATAACGTAGGTGTTCTTTGTCTCGGAGGACTTCTCCAGGGATCTGATGAGTGCGCGGCCGATCTGACGGAGGTTGGAGCCGGTGAAGATGCCTTTGCCTTCGTCGACGAGAGTTACGGTTGTACGAGACAAGTCAAAGTGGAGGAAACCGGCCTTGATACCCTGCGAAATATATAAGCACGAGCAAGACATTGAGACCTGGAATCGAACAGAGACTTACCCAGTCAATAAATGGTCCAGTAATGAAGCTGGTCCAGCTCATCTCCTTCTCCTTGCTCTTCAAGTAGTCCACAGTACTTGTCTTGGCAGAGAAATAGGGCACAATGGCAAAGACACGGGGATCTCTAGTGTTGCTTCCAAATTCCGAGGGAATGAAGCGTTTCACGCCGGCTTTGACGGCGCCATCGATGAGCTTGTTCTGGTCTCCGAGAGCGGCGCCGCCGATGAGGGAAATGACGGCATCTTGGCCTTGGAAAGCAGAGGCGAGGGAGTCTGCGGAGTTGTAGTCGGCTTTGACTACTTTGACGCCGGACGGGAATGTCGATTTGGATTCTTGGCGGGAGAGAACTGCGACATTGAATGCGGATTCGGCGAGGAAGGTATTCAGAATCGTGGGTCCGAGGTTTCCACCAGCCTATGAATGTCAGTATCCCAATTCACCAATCTAGATATCGCCATGCTGGAGTAGAAGTAGAGCGCAATGGAAAGCTCATGGGGGGCGTCAAATCAACTTACCCCGACTATGATAACATTCTTGATTTCGGAAGATGACATATTGAAGGTGTTGTAAATTGAGAGGATGATCCAAACAATGGGCAGGAAGATTGCTATATATATGGAAGGACTGCGAGACTGTTGCTGTGTGATGGTGTAGTGTTCATCATTTTGGAGACATGCAATTGTTATTTATACCCCACGATGTCGCCTTTGCACCCCGCCCCGTCTGCCAGACCCCAGCGCCTTCAAAACGGCGTTAGGTATTCCTCCGGTGGGAGCTGAGAAATCTTAGAAACTCAAAATTCCTGCGGGAAGAATCAGAGGATGGTATTGGTTGCTGCGCCGACGTTGAAGCACAAAATACGTGAATGTTTGATAGTTGGCCCGAGTCCGAGCATTACTGGACGGTTTCGGACTTAGTAAATGGCGCGGAAAGTGCCGAATGTCGCGGATTCTGGTTAAGTCGGCGATGACCGCTAAGTCCGAGCGGAGCTGCGGACATCGACCTGACGAACTCCTATCTTTCCCACTTTTTCCGTCCCTTACGGGGGGATTCTGAATCCATGGCAGAAAAAATCTAGACTCCGAATGGTAATGTTTGCGAATGGAAATAATAATTCTACAGGACATGTTACGACGACCTTCTAGCTCAGCCAAAGGAAAGGAGCAAGTGACGACCTCTTATTCCAAGTACTTCACTTCTTTAAAGGGGAAACATTACTATGTAGTAAGTTTTAGGCGGCGGAGATTGGGTCGCGACTTGAGGGTCAGTATTCCTCCCCCTTGGGCAGTTCTTCTCGTGGTCGGCGAAGCTATGTAGTAGGCAGCTAGGGAGCTACTAAGGGCTGCGGGGCTAAGCGGGCTTTGTGTAACAAGGTGCTGAAAAATAATATTTGCCTTGTGTGGGCAGTGTTCTTGCAAAGCATCAGATGGAAGCTGTGATATGAATAGAATTGGGAATTCTGAATTGGAGGGCAAAGCACGGGTTTAGGGAATCAAGCGTGCTGGTAAGCTCGACGTCCGCGAGCATGAAGTCGTTATAGGCGACGAGGGTCAGGTCGGCGGCTAAGGTAGCGATGAGGTGATTCAACGGCGAGCGGATTCATTTTCGTCGCTTTGATGGCCGTGGCCATGCAGAGGCACCCTACATTTCAGCCACAGCGATGGCGGGGGGCGGGAGCGGCTGCTGCATGGGGGCGGTGGAATAGGTGGTCCGTGCGAGGGTCCGTGCGTTGGCGCTTGCAAGTTTCTCAAATGGGGTGGTCAACCCAAGGTTAGTGATTTACGCAAGGATGACTGAACAATCCGACCTTGACATTTCGGCTTACGAATACAGTGGTGGATCGAACTACTTCTCCACTACAGCCGACACAAATGAAGCGCCTGTCCCCGCAAAGCCGCAAGACGCATATCACTACAACTTCGTCTCTTTCTTATCTCTTGCCACCCAGCTTCAAATCGACATTTTGAACGCAACATGGCAACCAGCGTTGCGCCTCCTAGGCACTGGTGGGTCGAGCCAGATCAGTGCGTCCAACTCAATCACCAAGAAACTCACGTTTGCGTTCAAGCGGACGAGGTCAAGATTTCCACAGACTGGTACCGCCCCAACGGACAATGAGAGGGAGCGCTTTAGGTCGCTCATTAACGAGATTTTGGTCCTCACCCAGCCCGCCATTCGTGAGCACCCAAACGTTACGAGTCTTCAGGGCATTGCATGGGAGTTTCACGAAGGTGCCATCTGGCCGGTTCTCGTCTTCCCAAGGGCGACATACGGATGTTTGGCCGACTTCGTAAAGAGTGACGAAGGGAAGGATATAAACTTCGAGACAATCCTTCGGATGTGTGCAGAGCTTGCTCTTGGCGTAGATGCTCTGCACGGAAACAGTATGGACTTGCTCCCTGCGAATAAACGAGCGATTCTGACAGCTCACGCCTAGATATCGTACACGGGGATATAAATCCCAGGAATATCCTCGTATCATACGAAAGAGAGTGCTACGTGGCAAAGCTAACTGATTTTGAATCATCTTGCATTGGCAACTCAGAAGACGACGAGGTCCAGCTTCGCCGGACAGTCCCGTGGGATGCTCCGGAATGGCACCACAGATGGTTCACGCTACAGAATGCGAAACGACAGGACATTTTCTCGTTTGGGCTGGTGTGCCTGTTTTTCTTCTTCCAGCCTCTTATCGGTGAGACACAATTCTGCACTTTTAGTAACTCAATTCTAATCCGAATCCTGTCAGAAAGGGACATCGTTGAAGCCTTACCGGAGCTCAAGTCGAAAAAGGCATTGTCTGTTTTTGCCGACAGTGCACTTGCTATATTTTTCGACGTCTCTTCATCACAGAGAGAAAGCCTGTCTCGGTTTTTCAAGTCCACTCTTGCTCTTGAGCCAGAGACGCGGGAACTCGATTTGCAGAATCTCATTCGACTGTTAACTTTTGATGAGTCTTTTGTCCTGTTGGCCAAGAAGGAGAGAGCTGAGAGCGGAAAGACATCAGTCTTTCCGAATCCTCACATGGTGGAATCAGTAGGTAAACCCAGTCACTAAGGAACAATTGACTAACTTGCGGCTTTATATCACATCCGAATTCGCCGATTTATGCGAGTGCGATTTCAGAGTCCGTCAGTTTCTCCAAAATTCCCTGCACCAAATTCTCCACGACGGGACCTGCGAAGACTGCAAAGCCCAGGCTGCATTTTGCCTGGCTGTCGGATACGGTTCAGCGTTTTTCATACGCAATGCTGATTGGGAAGAGGTTCAAGAGTATCGATCACGGAGGGGACTCTGTACCGCCGATGTAGAACGTAAGGTGGAGCAAATTCGCATAAACGCGAGATCGCGAGGTCGGACCCCAAGACCCGTTCATGACTTTCAGGCCATATGGAATGACGACTCAGACCATGTTTACTACTCTGATGGCGTGCTTCCTCAGGCCAAAGCTTGGTTGGCAGAAGAGATAGAAACACGGCGTCGCATCCTTGGAGATGATCATGTACTAACTCGCATTGCGAAGCGAAAGCTGACCGCGGTTCTTCAGCGCATGTACAATTGGAATGGTGCCACGAAGTTATTCGAAGAACTGGTAGAGTCCTGCAACAATCTGGGACTAGATGAGGAAGCAGGTACCCACATCGAGTCACTTGCAGTAATTCACGCCAATCAAGGTCGATGGAACCAAGCCGAGGAACTCCTCAGGCATGAACTCAATAGGAGGAAGGCACGGTACGAGGAAAAACGCTTGGAGCTCGCTACTAAAGAGAAGAATATGGATGAACTGGGCCATAAATACGCGGGACGTAAGAGTGAAATGGAGCAAATTGAGTATTGGAGAAACGAGCTAAACGTCATGAGACAGTCTTGTGGAGAGGCAAACCAAGTCATTCTCTTAACGATGGAACAAATCGCCAGCGTCTATCACGGACAAGGGAAATTCAACCTCGCAATAGACGCTCTTCGGGAAATCGTCAAAGAGCTGCAGAGGGAACTTGGACCGAACCATTTGCGAACGCTTCTATCGATGGAATCGCTCGCAAGCTCATTGCTCAAGAGGGGAAATTATACGGAGGCCCTCCAACTTGCACAGGACATTGCACAGCGTGCTCGGCCATTATTTGGACAAGATTTTCCTCTGCTTCTCCGAGTGGGGATGTTATCGGCCCGCGTTCAATCGTACTTGGGAAACTTTAAGGATTCATTCCCCAAATTGATCGAAGTAATTGAAAAGCAAAAGAACAGCTTGGGTCCGTCGGATCCGGATACTCTGAGGAGCAAGGAAGCTCTGGTCTGGTGCTACACTGAGCTGAAAGATTGGGAGTCGGCATTAAAACTGCGAAGGAGTGTAGCAAAGGAAAGCGACGAGGCTCTTGGAACACAACACCCACTCACGATTAGGGCCCGGATGAAGCTTGGATCACTGCTGAGCCGCCTTGGCCAGCCTGATCAGGCCATCGAGCTAATATCTGGTGCCCTAAGGGATGCCGAGCAACTTCTTGGAGAATCTCACCCAGATTCTGTATCCTACAGAGTTGCTCTGTCAGTTGCATTCCGCGCGAAAGGAAGGTTAAAAGAGGCAGAGGAGCTAGGAGTGGAATCACTGAAACGTCTGCAGGACCTGTATGGCGAGAATCATTCACTCACTACGGGCGCCTTAGCGAGTCTTGCTGCCACGTATTCCGCTCAGAACAAACTGCAAAGCGCATTGCCACTCCTAACCGCCGCCATCAACATCTCGGTGAAGGTTAGCGGTCACGAAAGCCCGGAAACGGCCCGTCTTCAATCACAGTATGCGGAAGTGGTCACAAGAATAGAGCAAGGAGGCACTTGAAGTCCGGTAACCATTACTGCAGATCCGGAATTTGTAGGGGTAGGCTATAGATAGTTTTCAACGAGACGAGGGGGGTTCTCGCCAACTGGATGGGATACTGGAAGAGATCGCGTTTCAACTCCGCAACAAAAGGCTGTAGCTACTGCAGAGCCTATAGGTTGATTCCCCGTAATTCTGAGAGCGGATCAACAACGTTCTTGACAAATGCTGAAAACGCTGCGCGCTCTCGTTCCGCTTCTTCCTTCCCTTGAAGGTTCTCAACCAGCCCGTCCGTTAAGCACAGCCTTACCACATTCCTGTACGTTTCACCCATCCTGGGACCGAGCCGAGGCACATATTCGCTTACCAGCATGTTTCGAAATGCGTGCGGACTCAGCGTTCGATACATGGGTTTTTGCAACCAATATTGGAGCGGAGTCCAAAGGCCAATCTCAAGTAGCACAAGACCTAGGCTGTAGTAGTCATATGCTACCTGAAAACGCTTCGTCCTGGCATATTCCGGATGCCGGTAGTCGACAAAGTCCGATTCGAGAGCCGGACCCTCTGAATGATACTTTTCAGTTCCCGGGCGGCTCTTATGCAGCCCAATAACATATGGCTCCTCGAGAATCGAGCTCCTGGCAGGATTCATCCCGTGGTCGTCACCCGGGCCGTTGACGAAGATCACATTGTTGGAGTTGAAGTTTTCATGAAGCCAGCCGATCGTGTGGAATTCCATGAGGAAATCTGCTAGCATAGAGGCGAGGCGGTATTTGTTGCTAAGCAATGGTTGGTTCATGTGCGGATTCGCTTTCGATTGCTTCAGAGACTGGACGAGGAGTTTGAGTAATGTGGTTGGCATTATGCTCGCTGTGCCCTGCTCGTCAGATGTAGGAATCCGGTACACAAAGCCGTAGCCCGTCTGAGTCCCAGTGAGTTCGTAGAAGCCAACGCAATCTAGGATTCGGAGCTCTTTGGGTTTGGGACTTATATTAAATCCCATTGCTTTGTCCTTCATAATCGTGGAGCGTTCCGCCGGGGGAATACTGTCCCAGCTCGAGGTGTAATACATGTATTCGATGAGAATGGGGATGTCGTTTTTGTATACTCCTCTGTGGTGCCCTGCAAATGTGCCAGACTTGGTCACATCAGCGGCTAGTAGGTCCAGCCCTTCCATGCCGATTTCAATGTCCGCTTTAATGTTCAGCCGGATCTTGGCCATTTCTGTCATTGAGGCCGCCACTTTGTATATCTGCTTCTGCTCTAAACGCAAGTCTTTCTCGAGATCGGCCAGGAGAGAAACATCTTCCGTCTCTAACATCGCGTGCACCCAGTTCGTTTCCGCTTTTTCCAGTTCCGACTTGGGGAGGAGGTCCCAAAGCTCATCAATTATACGTTGCAATTCTGTCTCAAAATCCCCGTCGATGCCACCGTGGATACTTCCATCTTCTGGGTCGGATGTCGGATGTGACGTGTAGAGAGTTTCGTATTCGGGGAGGGGAATTGCGCCATTTCCGGGGCCTTCAAATGCCGCTAGCCTGTGGAAAATATGCAACATGAGTTGAATGCACCTTTGGTGCTGGCCTTGTGCCTCGGCTCTGGGACTGGTGGGTAGATCAGCGTCTCCTAGACACAAGACCCTTCCGAAGGCTTCAAATCGTTCTCGTTCAAACCAGAGCTTCATCTTCGCGGCCTGCGTAGGTCTTTTCGTGCCTTGGTCATTCAATACTTTGGTCAGGCCATTGCTAACGGCCAAGAAATGGGCCTTCAGGCTTAGTCTCTCAAGGAAACGACAGATTTCTTCCATCTTAGGTCGTTGGCTTGGGCTAGTGAGCGTCCTCAAGATAAGTTGGTGCAAGGGCTTGTTCACCGCCGCCATCGGGCCGCTTCCAGTTAGAAAGCTAAGCCATTCTTTTACTTCGGACTTCAGATGGTCATCCTGGTCGAAGAAGTAACTGGTCTTCCAATTACTTTGTTTGCCTGCGCCCAGCCTTGATTGTCGAAAGTTATGGAGCCCATCAGGCCCTTTGTCAATGAATGTTGCTACATCTGCCATAAGACAACCGAATGCCCAAATATCAATGGACCGTCCAACATCTTGATGATTGAAATCGTCATCCATGCACTCTGGGGCCAAATAGTCTCCCGCACCAATTTTCCATTTGGTTGTTGACGGCTCCTCCATATGTTTGAGCTTCCCCAGTCCGAAATCCGCCAGGATAAAGGTCTGGGCGTTGACCAAGATATTCGCTGGTCGAACGTCATGATGATAGCCGATAGCTTCGAAGTCAAAACCGTCTCCCTCCGCATGGAGGCGGATGTTGTGGACTTTGCTCAGTGCGGATGCGACGCCATGGAGGGCCGAGAAAAAAGTGAAGTCCCAGCAGAAATGGCCGTGACGGCCCTTTTTGAAAAATTCGGCAAGATTCATGTCGAGAGGAGGAAACAAAAGGTGGTGTTGTTTGTTCTGAGTATATGAGGCTAGAAGGGGGATGATGTTTGGATGGTTCAGGCAATTGAGAAACCTCAAGCAAGCCCTTTCGTTCTTGAAGAGCCTATCGTATTGCTCACGGGATTGTGATTTGCGCTGACGAAGGAGCTTGCGAACAACAACGACTGGTGTATCCTGGCGCATTATTAATCAATGCACCACGCTCTTAATTATGGGTAGGGAAAATTACCGCTTGAGGATCGAAATCTTGCAGAGAGTGATGGATCCTCAATTTGGACACGGTGCCGAATCCCCCCACCGCAGGCGGCTCTACCTCGTCAAGAAAAGGGAGTACCACTTGATCAGAAATTAATCGGTGTTCGTTGCGTTCAAATTTATGAGGTAGGAACTGCCACTGGTACTCCCTCGCGAAAGCGGCGCCGCATTGCGGGGCAATCAGCCTCGCCATGTCTTCACTGAGAGGAAGGCTGCCGTCGAGAGCACCATGATTCCGAAACGAAACGATGGTATTTTCCCGGCGCATCCAAATAAGGATTGCAAATGTCACAGTGCCGTGATGTTGGATCGCGTTGGCTAAGCCAATGCGATCATCAGGCTCACAGTCCAACTCAAGTACAGCCTTACTAACAGATGACTGGTTCAGAATGACCCTAAGGTTCGATCTGGGGATAAAATATTGACCAGAGTGGGATACGATTCGGTTGTCTCCGATCTGAGCATATAAACGCGACAGGGTATCTTTGCTACCCATTTTGCACCCGGGGCCGGGGTTTCTGGACAAAGGGTTCCGAGCCGATGACGAACTGGTGTTGGTTTATATTTGGAACGCGTTTGCTACGAGCGGAGTGCGTTGCGGATCCGCAATGATGTATGCATCATACGAAGCCTTAATCGTTCCAAGTAACAGAGTCAATCTCAGCCTTTTCACGTGAAGTCAGCAGGACTGAGCCACACTGAGAGCGACATGGTAGAGGAGCTACCTCGGAAAGCGTTCTTGGAGCAACTACTTCTATGTAATCGCCAGAAATCTGTCGCTTCAATGAGCTTGCGAACGGTGCTGCGAAGGGGGGAACTGGACCTCGACAGAGAAATTCGAACCGAATAACCGAGCCAGAAGTGCCCTCAGTTTCGGCATAAGAACGTATGATGCAACGAGCCGCGTTGTTTCGCTCATTAGGTTTGCATTAGAATGTCTCTGAAAAAGTGGTGGATGGGTTGTTGATCTGATTCTCGTCAGCTGAGGTTCGGCCATAAAATCTCAGCCTCATGGACGGCGAAGGTGGGGTCATCGGTCAGCCGAAGCGCAAGCCAACCATCGCTGCTGCCTAGCTGTCCCGCGTGACTTTTCCCAATGCGGATCGGTTCCGCACTCAGCTCTGCCACGTTTGAACTTTTCTCACCATACTTCGTTGCAGCCTCCCGTTGCCCAGTGTCACCACAGTCCGTAGTACCTTATTTTTCGCTCGACATGCCCTCTAGTACTCAAGATGCATCTACCAACTATCCAAGGAATTATCGCGACAGTCTGGATGCTTACCACCTAAGCCACTATCACTCTGAGCTTGTGCAGACCGCGGCATCCCTCTTTGTTTCCGATGCTACTGGTTGTAAAATAGAGGTGCGCGAGCACGTTCCCAAAGGAAATCCAGAAGTTGCCGAATGCGGCCAAAGCTGCACGAAGAGCGCCGTTGGGGTATCCACTCTGGATGGCCTCCGATCTTTGCTAGTGGTAGTCACGCCCTTCCCCCAACAACCCCGATAACAGGCTGGCTTGGCGAGAACTCACGCTGACATGTAGCTATGATAGGAGAGAGCGCTGTCTAGGGCGTGTACGAGAATCATGTCAGTCAAATAAGGCCGAACTCCGGCGTCCCCCAGGTTACCATAAATCCGGGCTACATTTATGCTAACCCCTGGCAGCATCATTCGCCGAGCAAATTCATGGAGCCGCATGGGGATCACACTGGGCATGTTCCAACTGCTGTGCAGGTATTCCAAAGTAACCCCGCGATTTCTGCGCCTCATTGAAGGCATGAAAAGAAAGATTGCCCCAAAAGACGAGCATTTTATAAGCTGTTACAGCCAGCTGCAAGGTTCAACTGAGGAAAATGACGATCCCGAAGCTGAGGCTTACGGTCAGTGTGAACGCAATGAACATTCAATAGAGCCGACTCACAGATAACCACAGAGATCTGCTACAACATCAGGCATTTTGAGAAGCATAGGCGAGATCTTCTGGACCCATGGTCATGCAGACAGTCGGCTATCCATCATAAATACCATTTCAGCGATGCCACATCCGCGTGGATCGTTATCCAGCCGCCTGAGCTGTGGGTTTCAAGTATAGACGAAGCGAAGCTTTGTAGGCTGGCACATCCGCTTAGCCTTCATCTTCGTCTGTTATCATCTGCCATGGCAAACTTTAGACTATACTTGGATTATATCAGCACAGAGCTCCTTTCAGTGGTATGTATGTTTGCGGCTCCCTTCGTTTGTCAACGGTTCCAATTTCCAACCCAGGTGGATCAGAAAAAGATGCTAAAAATTACACAGGATCAACAAGTGGCTTTCGCAAAACCTTTTGGAGATTATGACTTTGACTTCTCGTTGGGTCAGCGCGTTCACACATTGAGAAAAAAGCTACATCATGTGGCTATGATACTGGATGGAAATCGATCGACACTGGCAGCAATCTCTGCTTATGCCAAAGCCATTGACCACAAAGCAAGTATTCAATCTCAAACTCAGGAAATGTTCTTAGGGGAGTTAGAAAATATATCGCATGACCTACAGAACTACTCGGCAACATCGACTGAACTGCTGAGTCTATCGGCTGACATCACGTCAATGGTAATGGCTCCCACAATTTCTTTCCTCGTTGTTTCCGCAAGTGGACGTCTTCAACACGTCTTGATAGCAAGCTTGTTTTTGGATTTGCGCGTCGCTAACTGAGCCTCCCGCCCGAAGATAAACGCGATACTCGATTTCCGTAACCAGGAGGTCCTGAAAACGAACGAAATCCAGCTTCGCGTAATCGCAGAAAAGAACTCGAACGAGTCAAAATCGATGTCTGAGATCGCAAATTGGGCGTATGATGATTCGCGGACCATGCGTATTGCCACTGTTATCGCCTTGATCTACCTTCCAGCAAGTGTTGTTCTGGTATGTCCCATAACATTTGGTGGTGGGCTCCTCCACACTATCCATTCGCCGCGTGATAAATTGTTCCTGACGTGTTGCTAATCTTTTCTCTTAGGCATTTTTCAGCACACCTTTTACCGAACTAAGGGCCTCCGGCCTGGGTTTATCGGTGAAAGAGCAGATATGGGTTCCTATAGTATCAATACTGATTCTTCTTTGTGTGAACTGGTTCATATTTCGGTCTTGGGACCGCAAAGGGAAGAAACAAGGTCCTAATCGGCCCAAGACTGTATGAAGCTCAGGCTATCTATCTTATTGGTTCTTACAAGATTAAATTATCTATCCTTGTGTACTTGAGCTCCAGTACGCGTATATTTACTAACATCTTTGTTGGATTCTACTAACCATACCTTGCGTTACGGTTCAAATTATAGCGTCACACACTCAAGCAATTTCTTTCATGCGGAGTCATATACCTTGGTAAATGTGTTTTCGCCAGTCTCTCTCCTTCACTACTCGTTACCCACGTTCTTTACCAAAGAGAGCACGTGACTAAACTGATTTCACGCGAATACTGTATTTCCATTTCCCCTATATTTCAGCTCAATTTGAAGGGCCAGATTAGTGAAACATCATCCTAGAAGACTGCGCTATTCGAAATGACCTTTGTATTCCCACAAGCCATGGCCATGAGCCATTCCACATTACCCACGGTGCACGTGGCCACATAGCGGGGTAAATAGGTACGTGGCGCTGTCGGATCTGGTGACAATGAAAAACCATCCACATCTACCTTCACCGCGGTTATTGCTTCCTTTGACTAAGCGACTTCGAAAAGACCCGTACTAAGGCTGTTTTTGCTTAATAGTTTCTTCACCGCTGTCCGGATGACTTCGTCCCTCTACAACGGGCTCTCATCTTTCATCGACACGTCTGGTCGCTCGTACAACTCTGCAGCCTGTAGTGCATTTGACACATGGCTCATTCAAGAGAACCACGAAAATTTCTGGGCCTTTCTCTCCTTGTGTCAGGCTCGTGGCGTAGACCTGTTTCCCCTCACATGGCAACATGGACTCAGCCTTGTGGGCCGGGGCGGGCAGGGGCATATCAACCAGTCAAATATCAACTTGCACCTAAGTTTTGCCTTCAAACGTTGGAACTGGAGTAGCGAGAGCTCTAGAGGTGATGAGACGGACACGCTCGCTCGCATGTATCGAGCGTTCATATCGGAGGTTGTGATTCTATCCGAGCCTACGATTCGAGCTTGCGACTACATCGTTCGTTTGCAAGGTGTATGCTGGGAAAGGACTCGACTAGATCTTTTCTGCCCAATCCTATTGTTTGAGCGGGCAGAATACGGCGATCTAGGTCGATTTATGGCCTCGAGCGAGGGAAGGAAGTTGCGGCCGTTTGACAGACTGAGGATCTTGGAACAGATCATTACCGGAATATCCCTATTGCACAACTGCTGCAAGTTTCTCCCTCACTCGGGCTAGGCCTCTTAGTGTTCCTAGACTGATTAGTAACCCTAGGCATCATTCACGGCGACATAAATCCCGCCAATGTGCTCATCTACAAAGATGAAGGTAACCCGGAAAGAGTAATACCGCGTATTACCGACTTCGGATACTCTACCATCGCAGCAGCAGAAAATGCTTCCATTATCCTACCCACAAAAGAGCCATGGAATGCGCCTGAAGTTCACCATCGTGGATTTTTGTTTCGTGATGCTGCCAGGGCCGATGCCTTCTCACTAGGGCTCCTTGGTTTCTGGTTGCTCTTTTATGAGCACCTACTCTCTGATGAATGCGACAATGCAATGGAGCGTGATTCCCCATCGCCCAAAAGAGAAGAGAATGATGCCAGGCTACCGTATATTCAGGCCGTCCACAAGATTCATGACTTGAAGATACAAGGCCAACTAAAAGCAACCGCATCCAACCTTGTCAGAGAGAAATTAATCGTTCCTGATAATGTGAAGACAGGACTCTGCCATTTCTTCTCCCAAACTTTGGACCCCGACCCCGAAGCTAGGTGTTGGAACCTCGATCAATTGCTCAGTTCCTTGAAACTTTCGAGGTAGGTCGATTTAAGAATTAGATACCATTAAAATGCAACGAAAATTAATAATAGGACAGGACGGATGAAATCAATATTCACGACGCAATGATCCACAATCCATGGGAACCCTCCACTACAACTCATCCAACATTTGAGGTATGTTGCAAATGTCCAAGTTTTATCATAGAATTTAATCTTACTCCTGAATCAGCTACCTGCATCTTTCCGTGAGCTCATGGGTTTCCCTGACTTTCGTTTTCGCCAATTCGTATTGAGGCAATCGAAAACTGTTTTTGAGGACTCACATTGTCAACTTTGCTCCAAAGCTGCCGCGCTTTTAGTAGCTACTTCATTAGAGGTTGGCTTTGGGCAGCCCCGAAACCACGACTTAGCTAAAGAATGGTCGGAAAAAGGCGGCTTCACTCTAGCAGATACGGAGTCTCAAGTTTCGCTTCTCCGATCTGAAGAACGGCAAAAAGTGTACAGCAACTGGACAATGCGCCTGATTCTGTACGATGGCTCCGTTAGCTTAGGGACACTATCCTCAGCCGAAGAAATGGGGGCAGCGGTGAAAGAGCTTACACGGGAGTCATTGGACATTGGCGAGGCCCTAGGCAAAGAGCACAGCGCGCACTTCAGAGTTCGCCAATAACTCGCACTCATCTTTCAAGAGTCCGGCAGACTCGAGCTGGCGAAGGACTTATACGCATCACTGGCAACTGAACTCGACAGTTCATACGGTTACGGCCCGACTCACCCAACAACTGTACAGATTCGTACTCTCCTAGCGGCTCTACTAGCCAGGCTCGGTCGTATTCGGGCTGCTAAGGCATGTGCGATAGCTGCAAATCGGTCCTGCATTGAAAATGCCTGGATAGGACCAAATCATGCGGCCAGAGCATTAGCATTAGAGGTTCTTAGTGGCATCCTAGCCCTCGAGGGCCGTTGGGACAGGGCGGAAAATGTTCAACACAGGGCCATTAAGATTACCGCGGCTATCTTCGGCACTCATCACCCTCGTACGTTGCAATGCAAATATTGGCTTGGCGAAATGTTTCTGCAGCGTCGAAAGTCATCTGAGGCGGAAACCCTTGCACGGGAGGTGTACGGTACATCTCAGCGCGTTCTCGGAAAACGAGATGGAGATACCCTAGCTATGGAACACAGCTCGCCGAAGCATTGACTCTTTGCAGTCGATTGGCGGAGGCGGAGAGCGTATTGGAGAGCATCCTTGATCTCTCCCTACCTATTTTGGGACCGGATCACCCCGTGACACTCCGAGCGAAGTCTGCACTTGGAATGAACTGCTATGACCATGATCGTCTAGAAGAAGCCCAGGTTTTGCTCGAAACGGCACTCTACTCAAGCCAAAAACACGAAGAGCCTTCTACCGCCGATCCCTCCATTGTCAGCAACATGCAGAACCTTGCTTTGGTGTACCTTAAACGTGGCAAATCCGAAGAGGGGCGAGACCTCCTTGAGAGAGTTATGGATGCTATGAGGACTGTCAAAAGTAGAACCTCGCATTCTACGTTGCTAGCCACGGTTAACTTCGCGGCTGCTCTATATGACCTAGGGGAGTACGACGAAGCACAATATCTGCAAGAGTCCTCCTTAGTGAGAACTATAAAACACTTCGGTCGAGAGGACTGGCTGACGGCCCTCGGTATGGCCAATCTAGCTAGGACATATTCTGCTAGGGGGAATGACGATAGAGCTGAGATCCTAGCAAGACTAAGCTTGAATAGCGAGCGCAAACTCTACGGAACCCAAAGCCTAGAGGTGGTATGCAGCCTCTCGGAACTTGCAACGATTCTTCAGGATCAAGACAGATACAGTGAAGCAATCAGGACCGAGAAACGGGCGCTCAGAATTGCTCGGAAAGTTCTGGGCCCCAAGGAACCCGAAACCTTGACGGCAATGAGGCAACTTGCGCAGCTCTACTCGGCTTCCGGCGACCTCGACAAGGCTGAATCAATGCAAAAACGAGTTCTCGATATCCAGATGCAAACCGCTATTGAGGGTGATGTGCAAACAATATGTGATGCATTTGGCTTGGCTCTAATATGGCTCTGCCAGGGACGTATAAACGAATCTGGGGATTTGCAACAAAAGTCGTTGGAGAGGGCTTTGGAGCTTCCGGAAAACGATCGGTTGCATTGCCTTAACGAATTACTCGAGACAGCGACTGCATATAACAAAGGGCGTATGCACCCCACGTCCAGCGAGAACCTATGCCACATAGCGGACTGTATTAAAGATTTGGCAGCAGTAGAGGATGCTGAACAAGCAATTCATGCAGTAGATGTCGTCCTCGAGATGCACTTTGAAATCGGACAGCACGAAAAAGCCATGTTGCTTGCCACGACCGCGCTTGATCTTGCACAAGAACTGTTTGATGAAGAGGATGTCAGAATCGTCGAGAAGATGAGGTTGGTGGCACGATCCTTCTGTGCGTTGGACCAACACGACGAAGCAATTCGAGTGGCCACGAAAGCCTTGCAGATCTGCAAAGCCAATTATGGACAGGAAGACTCCAATGTTCTGGATTCCGCTGCGGCCCTTGCTTATTGTTTTGCATCTAAAGGCAACTGGTGCGCTGCTGGAGCATTGGCAGGCACTTATCTGAAGTCCTCACCCAGTACTTCTGACGTGGGGCTCTCTGATTCCATCTCATGGACGCTAGATTTGGCAATCCGTTCATCCGATCTGTCATTATGGAATCCGATTTTCGAGGGTTATTTATTGAAGAAGGAGTGGGATGCGGCTAAAGAGCAAGCTCGATCGCTCGATTTGCAGGACTGGCTGGGTAGAATGAGAAAAAGAGGTATTCTGTTAGCATAACGCATATCTCCTAAATCCCCGAGTTACTTTATCGCGCGTAGGCTATTCAAGCAAAGTTTAGTTATTTCCTAAAGCCTACAAACTCCTGAAACGGGTAGAGGGCGTGTGGTATAGCATCAGAATGACCACGTGATATCTTTGCCGACGCCGCCCGTACTGAAATGTCGAAGGATGAGCAGAATATGCTTATAGCTGTATAGATTAATAGTGAAAGTCTTTAGTTAGTTATTAGATAGTTCCGGAGGCGCCGTTTAGTAGGCTGAATAAATAGTAAGAACGGAATCTAGCAGGGTAATATTATAGAGAACCTCTAGTTATATAAGAAAACTATAAAGTTTACTAAAAGATATACTATAAAATTTATACTAAATATAGTTTATATACTATACTATATTATATATAAAGATTAAGATATTTTATTAATTAAATAAATAGTTCTAGATAGAACTTAAAACTATCTTCTATTTAGAGTTTAGATAAGTTTATTCGTATTTAAATAGAGTTTCTTTATATTATAAGTAAGTTAAGTAAAGTCTTTATTAATTATTACTATTACTAAAATAGCTATAGCTTTTTATTTATTTATATAAGTTATATTTTATTCTTAGCTACTAATTATATTATAATTTATAATTATCTAAGTTCTATTTTTTATCTCTTTTTATTATCTATCTCTACAAAACTATTTTATTATAAAGCTACTAAGTTTACTATAAATTAATAACTATAAGCTAAAACTAAATTTAGAGTAGTATTAAGATTCTACTCTATATCTTTATATCTAACGAACTCTAGAATATAGAGAGTATATTAGCGTAAGGCTCTTATTAGTTAATTCTTACAGCATAGTATATATAATAGTTAATAAGATAAAATAAGAAGTAATCTCTAACTAAATAATAGCTATTAATTAGAGAGAGTAATTATAATATTCTAATAGTCTATTATAATTTATTATATATCTTAAAATAACTCTTTAGTTACTTCTTCTACTTTATATACTTTTATAGAGCGTATAGAGTATAAAGAGCGCTAAGCTTTACTTTACTTAATTATTTATTATACTCTATTACTACTTTTAGTTATAATAAAGCGCCTACCTTTAGTACGCCTCTAAGATAAAACTTAATTAGTAGTTATAATATTATCTCTTCTTTTTATAACTTCGTTCTTAAAGTTTTTATTATACTAAAAGCTCTTCTTATTAGTAGTATATAATATTATTTAAATCTTTCTAATTTTATTAATATTTTTAGTAACGTTATATCTATTACTTATTATAATTATTACGTAGTTAGTTTAATCTATTAAGTGTATATTTAGTTAGATTATTATAGTAAGTATAACTAGAAAAACTTACAGAGTTATAATATATAAATTTTTAAAAATAAGTAAATATTTATTTATAATAAAAAGAAATTATTATAGACTTATCTTAAATTAATTAAAAAGAAGAAAGTAAAGATAGAGAAAGCTCTTTATAAGAATATAGCTTATACTATAGAAGTAATAGTAATAGAAAAGATATCTCTAAACTCTTTTAAGTAATAAGAGACTTAGTTCTTAACTTTTAGCTTATTATCTCTTTTACCTTTTATCTAAAGTACTATAGATAGCTTATCTAATAAAGTTTAGAATATAGAGATATCTAAGTTTCTTATAGAAATATTTATACTAAATATTAGCTAAGTATATTACTTTTATTTCTTAGTTATATTCTTTTTATATAGTAGTAGATATTATACTTATTTTAGTATTTCTTAAGGAGTTTCTTATAGTTAGATTATAGATTAGCTTCTAGTTTCTATATATTTTCTAATTTAGAGTAACTCTTTTACTTTACTAACTACTCTTAGTAGAAATTATCATCTTAGAATTTCTATTATTTAATTTTCTAATAATCTTATAAGTCTTTTATTTTATATTTATTATCTTTCTTAGTTTAGTAGTTAAAACTTTTCTAGATAGAAGTTTCTAAGTCTATAGATTTTAGAAGAGATATATAAAATACTAAGTATATCTTAGTATTATTAGATAGTTTAAGTTTATAGTTTACTAAGCTTATTTACTTAGTAATATAAAATAGTCTAACTCTTATATAGTTTAGTCTCTTACTAAGTTACTTTATTTATAGATTTTTTATAAGAAGATATACTTTATCTCTCTTTTTTAGTTAAGGTACTATTTTCTATTTCTAATTAATATATAAAATACTCTTACGTTATACTATTTCTAAATATTATTTTATCTTTTTATAAAATTCTTTTAGTTTACTTATATTCTATATAGCTATTTCCGTCTTAATACTTAGTATTATTATTTTAAAGAGATTTAGATATCTTCTGTAGTTTACGTAGAATAGTATTTATCTTATAGATTCTGATATTTTATTATTATATACTAGTTATACTATAGGTAGTAGTAAAATCTAATTATTCTATTATGCGTTACTATATATTTATAGATATATTTTTAAAGTTTAATTCGTTCTTTCTATTTATCTATCTATTTATAAGTAATATACTATTAATAGTTTTCTTTTTATACTTAGCTATACTAGTATAGTCGTCTAATAGTTTAATATAAATAATTTATCTCTATTACTAATAATTAACTTTAGTATATCTTAATATCTATATACTCTATCTACTATAATATAGTCTAGTTATTTTATAGTATAGTTATTTCTAAATAGTATTATTTCGGCTTCCTTTATAAGTTAGTATAGAATAACTAATATAGTATTATATAATAGTTCTATAATAGAGTTCTTAGACTTTAGTAGTCTTATTATAAAGTCTATTATAATATTAGTTTATAATTTATTTAGTAACTTAATTAGTTATATTTCTTTATATAATATATAAGTACTATACTTATTCTTTTTATAGTCTGCGTATTTATAGATAAAGCGCGTAATCTTATTCTTTATTTCTATAAAGGCGTAGTATCGTTAGATTAACTCTATTATTCTTACTATTTCTAGATATCTGTATAGTAAGTTATTATAATATTATTATATAATAACTTTCTATAATTTCTCTAGAACTTCGTTTATAATCTTTAGTATACTATTAATTTATCTTACTAATTCTAAGATTTTATTTTTATTTATTATAAGAATTTTTATATTAGTACTTACTTTTTCTTCTATAATATTACTTCTTCTATTAAGCGTATTAGCTCTTCTATTTTCTTATCTTAGTTAGTAGAGAATTCTAAACTTATACTATTCTAGTAGTTTAGTTTATTTAATCTATCTTTCTATTAACTTCTTTATTATTATAAAGTAAGCAAAGTTTTTATAGTCTATTAGAATATCTAGATTTAAGCTACTAAGTACGTATACTCTTTAATATTTAAGAGTATTAACTATAGTTATAAGTTTCTTATTATAAATATTATATCTTTCTTTTAGTCTAGAAAACTTACGTAAGTAGTAGGTAATAGAGTATTATTATTTATCTTATTATTACGTTATATAAGCTTCTAGTATTAGATCTAAAGCGTTAGTCTTAATTTATATTAATTTATTAAATTTAAAAGTTATTAGCGTTAGTAGTTTAATATATACTTATTTAAGTTATTTAAAAGCTTATTCTTAGCTTAGTCTTTAGATAAATAGTATATTCTTACGCGTAAGCTTTATAAGTAGTATAGTTTTCTTATTATAGTTTTATATAAATCTTTTATTAAAGTTATAGAATTTTAGAAATTTCTATATTCTTTTAATATTTCTTAGTTATAGCTAGTTTTATATAACTTTAATCTTATTTAAGCTTATTTTTACTTTATTAATATTTATTTAAAAACTAAGATATTTTACTTCTTATTTATAGAACTTATACTTCTTTAGATTAAATTATAAATATACTTTATTAAGATATATAAATACTTTCTTATTATATTTTATATATTTTATAAGTATTTCTAAGTAAATTAAAATATTATTAAGGTATACTACTATAAAGTCGTTTAAGTATACTCTTAGTATATTATTAATTAAAGCTTAGAATATTACTAGTACGTTTATAAGTCTAAATAGTATAACTATATACTTATAATATTTATATTATATTTTAAAAGCTATTTTCTATTTATCTTCTACTTTAATTTAGTATAAGTAGTAGTCTTTTTATAGGTCTAGTACTATAAAGTATTTAGCTTTATATAAATAGTTCTATAGCTTACTAATATTTAGTAATAAGTACTAGTTTTTTACTATAATATTATTTAGCTTATAATAGTTTATATGTAGCTATAGTTTCTTATTCTTCTTAGATATAAATAGAATTAGATATTTAGCTAGTAATTTTAATTCTTAGATAAATTTTTATTCTAAATTCTTCTTAATATAATTCTATACTTCTTAGAGTTCTTTTTCTATTAAATTATAGATTAGTTCTTTTATTAGATATATCTCTTCTTTAAGATTTATTTAGTAATTCTAGAGTTAGTACTTTAGTAAAGCGTCTTTTTTTACTACTTCTTAAAAAAAGTAACTCTATACTTAGTATTCTTTTAGTATCTCTATCTTCTTTATTTTATAGTCTAGTTAATAGCTTAATTACTAGTTAGTATTATTTTAAACGTCTTTTTTAAGATTTCTAAGAGTTATATTTTCTTTTATTAACTCTCTCTTCTTATTTCTAACTTAGTTTTTATTTAGTATCTAAGAAGTTAACTACTATTTTCTTTTATATATTTTATATAAAGTAATATTATCTATTATCTTCTTATTTATTAGCTATTCTAGATACTGCGTAAGCTTTATTCTACGTATATATTTATAGTTCTTAAGTAAAAGTATTTAATTTATCTAATTAATTCTAAAGTTATACTTTCTTAACTAAGGTAATTCTAAAATAATATTATAGATAGCTAATTTAAAATAGTTAAAGTTAATTATTTTCTTATATACTTCTATATATATACTTGCGTTATATATCTTATATATTATCTTAGACTATTTAAGTATTAGTTATTTATTTATAATATATAATTTATAGCTGTATTATTTTTTTAATAGTTATAGTTTTATTCTAAATACTACTTTAGCTAATATATAGTTTTCTTATACTCTATAGTTAAGTAGTATATTTATGTATAAGGTGTTTATACGTGCTATATTACGGGTAACGCAAGTACTAAATATAGTAAAGAATATAGTAAAGAATATAGTAAGCTGTTATACTCTGTAGTATATAAAAAAGTAGTATATTTATATTATATTTTTTAAGCGTAACTTTTAGTTTAATAAGTTTCTTAGAATTTATAGCTATAAGACTTCTAGATCTATAATTAGAGTAAATTACTAGTCTAAAAAAGATTCTAAATTATTAGTAAATCTATTTTTCTCTTTTTATTTTAGATACTTTTTATATTCTAGATTTAAGTACGTCTGCTATTTCTCTTAAGTATAGTTACTATTAAGTATAATTTATATTTATAGTAAGTCTACTAAGTTCTTATATTCTAGAAACTATAAATATTCGCGTTTATTCTAAAAGTAATATACGTACTTATCTTTATTATAGTTATAGTATAGAGTAGTATTTCTTTACTATATTACTTACCGTATTTTTAGTAATATTCTTTCTTTACCTAACGTTTCTTAACGGTAGAAGCTAATTAATTATAATTCTAATAATATAATAATATTCTAAGTATCTCCTATTCTCTATTAATCTTTATATATACTAATCTCGCTTCTAAGTATCTTTCTATAACTTACTACTAAAGTCGTTTTACTCTCTTTAATAGTCTACTAGATCCTGTAAGCCTATTCTTATTATATTTAAGTATTAAATCTACTTCTTATATTACTTCTTTAGTATCTTTTTTATAAATACTA